>JARFIW010000799.1:0-16448 GCA_036346225.1 Platerodrilus igneus | reverse complement strand
TTGTATTTTGAGTTGCCTAAAGTACACAGTATGTATTTTTGCCTACAGCAACAGTTAATAAAATGGTAATATAAACATAATATACACGTAACTTTTGAAATGTTACAAGTTGACATCGATAAATTGCGGAAATCGATTGTTTAACATGGCTAGCAGCTAATGCAATGCCGACCTAATCTATGAATTATAGAAAACTATCTATTATAAACTAGATGGAGGACATTTATTTTATGCACTTACTTTCACTTTTAATACACACACATACACACACACACACACACACACACACACACACACACACACACACATATATATATATATATATATATATATATATATATATATATATATATAATATTGTTGCCGTGGAAGTCCCCAAAATACGAGCCCCAGCGTTGGGTCGTCATAAAATTACCGTGAAAGCTCAGTAAAATTTGTGCCCTACCTGGGCCCCACATGCAAAATTCAAAAAAAATAAACAAAATTTCTTACCTTTTGTTCTGGACGCCTTCGAATTTCTCTGCTCACCCTGACTAGCTCATCAATCGGCCTCTTCTTGAATACCTATTTTTACGTACATACCTCTCTCACACTCACACACCATCAAATGAAATTACCAAAATAATACAACAAACATACAACCTTTTATTTGCACATATTACCAGAGAAAATATTTACACATGAGTTTAAACGTTTTGGTACAATTATTTTTAGCTCAATTTATAGAATGCTTTAAAGTCCGTGATTTTAAAATAATTTTAAACAAATTCAAGTAGATATGAGTAGATGAGCCCCACATGTAATACTAATTTGACTTCAGACTGGTGTATTGTGAGGTCATTATAACCCAGTTTTGTTTATAAATGCTTTTTAAACCTTGCATTTTTGAAAGCAAATTTACAGACCCGTTTACTCCTTACAATCATAATTGATAGCCTGAATAAATTTTTATTTACCTCAGTAAACCTTTTTTCAATACTCAAAGTTATTAAATTGTCCTACACATGTACCTTTTTAACAAGTTTTTTTTAAATACAATAAATACGCCACCAATAAGACAACCACGCAGACACAAAAATACCCACAAATGTTTATATAACAAAAATTTCAAATTTATTACCTGAATAAATCTTCACTCTTCGTCCCGCTGGAGATGGCTACCAGAAACCCCTCGTTGCTGTGTCCATCTACTACGCTGATTCCAGGATCCACCAATCCCCACCATACAATAACTGTACTTCTCCCAAAATACTAGCTTTGTCTCAACAGTAACATTCCATTCCAGATATTACGCATACAAATTTTTCTCAGTTTTGCTTACCCCAAAATTATCCATCCATATAATAACTTAGTCGTAGAAACGGTACCTTTTATTTCAATAAGTACTAACTCGTGCAATCACTTTATTAACTTACGGTCCGCTACTACAACTTTTATACTTTCAAATAACATGTTAATGTAAAATTACTAAACACACAAATTCTAACCGTTAGCTTTGACTATTATGTAGGTCTGAACCCGTATTCAGAACACGATGAAAGGAAAGAGAGCTTTAATACATTCTCCTGGGTATTTATATTATTCTCCAACCCCCTAGTGAAACCCGTTTAATGAGAGCAGCTTGTTTTCAAAGCGGCTTCTTAAAATTTTGAACGTAATCGACTATGGATTCGGAAAAATTTCTCCCGTCCGTTGTGCTGTTTACATAGAATTTCATTCCCTACCTACACGTATGCGCACTTTTCGAAAACTGCTAGCTATCAACCAATGATTTAATTTTCTGTCGTCACAATGCTCCACTTATCCGCTATACACCTTTGTTTTATGCATGTTTGTTGTTTCCAAAAATCGTCATAACTTTCAAAAAAAAACAATTTCTTACCCAGATTCTGCTCCCATCATTTAATTACTTTAACAGCTCCCTGGCTAGCTCAGTTAGGCCTCCTCTTGGATACCTAGATTCACTATCATACTCGTTATTGTTCACGCACACTCTCAATAAAACCACAAACTAACACAAGAATCATACAATATTTATTTACCACTATTTACAAAATAAAAATTCAAGATTATTTACATTTCGTTGTTCAAGTTACACCTCAATAAATTCTCTTTTTTGTAATGTCCAGGATTTTAACTAAAAATATCAAACACATTGAATGTAACCGGAGTAAATGGACCCTGAATAATACCTTATTTTTCGTTCTTTATTTATAATTAATTTTAATTAGTACACTCTGGAGTATGGTGAGCTCATGATAACCCAGTTAATTATGAATAATGTATGCTTTTTACTTTACATGCTCTTACAACAAACACAAAAAAACCCATGTACTCTTAACAATAAAAAAAAATTAAATTCCTGAGGAACGTTAATAAGCTTTATATACACCTTTAGATTTATATTTAAATACCATAATAAAGGTTAGTTATTCGTATTATTTTCAATACGCAAAATAATGTAAAATATCTTCATAGTTCACTCTCACACATCACCACAATAATTTTCATAGTTTATAAAAACAATAAATTTTAAAGCGTTACGTGGAATTTCTTGAAGATCACTACTCCGTTGACGAAGCGGTTAAGTTGTTTTCGCTCTCGGTTTCGTGGTTCTGCTCTGCTGGCCGCCTCTAGCTATTTGTAGATGAACACCATCTAAGTTGTGCGGCATGCTCTGCCTTCACGATGTATCCAAATCCAAATCCAAATATTATTACACTTCTTTTATAATTGCGTACTTTAGTTTAATTTAATTTAATTTAGGTTACTTCACGAGCTTGTTAAGATCTATGTTGCAGCTCTGTAAATTTAGACTCGACACTATCCGCGTTTCAAATTATGAGGCCAACACTGTATTACTTAAATTAAAATTTTTATATACTTACAAGCTCGTGGTAAATTTCTGTTCGTAGTCTGTAGCGATGAAAGTGCTAAGAGCGCGAAGTTAAAAAAGAGCGATGCTAATTCTCTTAGAGTATTTATCCCATTCCAAATGCCACCTCTCGGCCACTCTTTCAGCGAAATCCTTCATTAAAAATAATACTTCCCCAAATTTTGGTTCAACCGTTTTGAAATCTCCAAAATTTAGCGCGTCGTTATGATATTTTCCGAAAAGCTCGCATTCAAATTTTCCTGTGTTTGTCTGTTCTACAACTAACTATATCGACCAATGATATATCTATTGACGTCATAAAAACCCCGCCTATATTAACTCTATTCTTCTCTTATGCAAATTCCATGTTACCTTCTAACCTTGTTTGAGTGGTGGAAAATTGATTTTACTGTCTGCGTGCTATCTAACCCATGTGGACTGAATACGTGCGTTTTGAAGTGACCTGCTATTATGCCTGTCTCATTCCGAAGCATATCATAGATTGTCCATCTCTTCTGCGCTTTAAAGAAACTTTTAGTTAGCATTTTTACGAAACATTCTACCGTTGCACAATATACCTCGAATTTCGTCTTTTATCTACACAAATAAGGGAACATGACCTTTCCAAAACACGCAGGTGTTCATTAACAAACGTTTTTAAAACAACATTTCTAGGAGTTTACGTTTTAAGGTATTTTATATTCAACGGCTGTTTATGTGTTAGCACAGCGTTTCACCTTGGTATTATCGATTTTTCAAGCTCTTATGCGTATTAGACGTAATTACCCGTTCAATTAAACTCAATTAAGTCAATTTATAATTTGCATTGGCTTCTACAATTTATTTTATTTACGAACCTAACTAAATTTTAATCACTACTTGTAAAATTATGGTAATACCTGTTACTTTAAATTCACTAAATGAAATAAATTTCGCACGTAAATTTTGGTTGTTTCCTCTATACAGAGTGTTTGAAATTGCCTTGTTTATACTTAAATTTAGCCCTTTAAAACCACTATAATATATATATATATATATATATATATATATATATATATATATATATATATATAAGTAGTGTCTCATGTCCATTCTGTTTAGTTGCACTTTAGCTATTGACGAGTGCATTCATTAAACATTCATATTAATAGCGCGTCAGGTCTGTATAATAATTTATATATTGTTAGAAGCATTGTAAGTCGGATTATTTCTGCTTGCGAGCTCGTCGAAAATCTATTTGTCTGTTTCAAATTCATCTGTATTCTTTTAACAAACTTAGTAGTTATATAATTTATAATTTTGTCACTTCATAATGTTTAAATAATTTTGACCTGGAATTTTTTGTATTTTAGATATTTCACATTAAGAGCTGTATCCAGAAAACAATGATGGATATCGAAAAAATAAATTCAAAAATCGGCCTTGTTTTAGGTACCTTACCGCTTGTCGCCACTAGATGTCCTTTATCTATCTATCACGTTTCGATATCGTATGCCTAAAAGCAAAAATGCTACTTGTTAAAAAATTTTAGACTTGGAACATTTCTTATGGGAAAATTATGAAATTTGATATACGATTCTGAACGACGGAATTTGTGGACTTTTTGATCCGAATTGGTTTCTCTACTTCGATTTTTGAAATTTTGAATTTTCAAATTTGTGAGACTTGGAAAAAAATTGATAATATGATAATTTCATATACAATATAATAGTATGGTAAACCTTAAATTTCTTTTGAGAGATTTTTTGATAATATATGTAAAGTTGATTACTAGTAGTTAGGCGAATGTTGTACTAAATGCGTATAGAGTGTCTCAAGCCTTTTTTGAGGAGCTCTTTTACATTTTGTATACCGCGTTGCATTTTTTTTTAATAACATGTAGCAGAACTACATTACACCCTTAGATTATACACCACTCTAATGTTTTGTTTTTGTTATAACTGATTAACCATCAACTGCTTTAGCTACACCTCTACTACACACATTGAGGTAAGTTCGGATACTATATTATGGATAAGTACGATTTTTAAAAGTATGTAATAAAAAATTAATGACTATTAGTCTTTTTTATACAATTGCGTGGGTTTAATAGGTTGAGAACGGTTCGCCAGTTGGAATACTTACTACGAAGGTAGAGCAAGCTGGCTTTACTAAGAGGATACTTTTTTAGCCAGGCTCGACCCCACCTGTTGGGTATCCAACTACTAGCTTACCTATTTTAGCAGTCGTGCCATGTTGCTGCACTGTTTTAGGATTTACCTAGTTGCAGTGGCGCAATTATCATAAAACTTAGCCTGAGGCATCCATTTATGTATCAAAGATTGAGCTCAGTTTCTGTGATATTGCAATAATATTAAACTATTCCGTTATTTGCATAATCAGATCTAGTACTGCTTATGTGTGCTCTAATAGAAGAGGTTCTTTTGTCACCAGTTACCCCGTAGAGGATTACAAATCGGGGTTAGATTAATATTATATAAAAAGTGGTGCAAGGCTACTTTAAATTGTATTTAACTAACTTTAACTGAATTATGTATCTCCAAAAATATTAGAAAAATATTTACAATGTTCTTTTGAATTTTATGCGTAAGAAATTTCATTACTAGTGTCTCTGACGAATGCTGGGTCCATGGCAATCGTGGTAAAGTTCCTATTCCATGTCTAAAGTCCTGCAAATAGGCTAGGGGGTAAACGTTAATGCATTGTGCTACCATGCACCCGAACATCATGGCAATAAGTAAACAACACATCATTGTCACTAAGTCTTTAGTCCTAGAACTGGTTAGACGCGTACATCCATTGATTCCTATTCTGAGCTAACCTACACATTACCCCGAAATTCCCAGAGTATGTTCTTTCACTGCCTGCGTACAATAGTTTAATCTAGGTCTACATCTACCTCTCTTTTTTCATATATCTGCTTATAATATAGCTAGCACATTCTCCAAAAATGCCTTAGAAA
Source organism: Platerodrilus igneus (assembly GCA_036346225.1). Lineage (NCBI taxonomy): Eukaryota > Metazoa > Arthropoda > Insecta > Coleoptera > Lycidae > Platerodrilus > Platerodrilus igneus. Next base: position 10,611 of record JARFIW010000799.1, on the reverse strand, counting down.
GTGTTCTGCCTTCTGTTTCTGCTATTGTTTTTGTTTTCCACAGGTATCTTTATTCCCCTACTATAATTACTTGGTTATTAACTGTGTCTGCCCAAGCTATCATCGTCATACATCTGAAATATAATATTCTAAAAGGGCTCTTGCTTTTTCTGTATACTTCTCTTACTGTCCGTATTTCATAGAGGTACAGTACCGTGCTCCTCACATATATTTTCATTTTTTGTTTGTTTCAATGTTTGTTGTCTTCAAACATTGCAGTTGCTCTTTCTTGTTAGATACAGCACGGTTTCCCTTCTATTGTAAATATTTACCCTATTTCGCCGATATTTAGTGGTATGTGAAAGGGGTTAAGCAGCCTGTGGCTACCAAGATCCCCCAACACATGAACATTTGCCGAATTAATAGTTTTCCAATAAATTCTTTCGGACAAACAAGATTAGCAGAGAATATTGCAGAACCAAATCTGTAGTTGTTTATAATAATCATCAGGTTTAAGTGCAATTACTTTTTCTTCAGTAGGTTTCCGTCTTGGAACTGCTTCAACGTGTACCTCCACGGATTTCTATTCTGAACTAGCTTACACAGTTTTCTGAAATTTCCAGAGCCTAGTTACAGCTCGGTTCCCATTCTATTATTTTCTACATATATGTCCTATTTCACCGGTATTCAGTGGTATGTGAAGGGGTTTAAGCAGACATTTGTCAAATTAATAGTTTTCCAGTCATTCCTTTCACACAATTAATATTGGTTGAAAATATTGCAAAACCAACATCTGTATCTGCTTATAATAATCACCAGGCTTAAGTACAATTATTTTTTTTCGGTATTAGGTTATTCGTCTTGAAATTGGTTGGATACCTCTATTGATTTCTATTTTGAGCTAACCTACACATTTCCCTGAAATTCCCACAGCCTACATCTTTGACTATCGGTGTGTAATAGTATAACCTAGGTCTGCCTCTACCTGTTTTTTCCTATTTCCGCTTCTAATATATTCCGCACTTTTCCCTCACGCATTAATATGTGATCTATCATACTATCTCTCCTATGTTTTACGGTTTTTCATTTATTTCTTTTTTACTACCATTTCTAGAACCTCCTTGTTCTTAACTTTGTTTGTCCATGAAATCTTCATCATGCGTCTGTAGTACCACATTTCAAAAGCTTCTATCTTTTCTCCTATCCGCTTCTTTTACGATCCAAGTTTCACAACCGTACAGTGCTTTGCTCTACACATATGTTTGTTGTCTTTGAACACAGTAATTGCTTTTTCATGTTATTTATAGCACGACCTTGTGCTAATTATGTTTTATATGTTTTGGGCATTTCCCATTTTGCGTTATTTGGCTTCCTAGGCAGCAGATATCCTTAACCTCTTGTAAGTTCTCGTTTCCTATTCGTATTTTAGTTTTTGATTTATTTCCCCTTCTTAGCATACTAGTACTTTAGTTTTCTTTTTATTAATTTTCATACCGCATCTCTCTGTTAGAATTGCTTCCATTTCATTAGGAGCTGCTTCTAAGTCATCCTTGCCAGATGTTAATGCCGCTATATCATCTGCAAATCTAAGAATATTAATCATTTGTCCCTGCATAATAATTCCAGATGCTTTCCTGCATTTAATAGTATTCATCGCCTCCTCGATGTACAAGTTAAAAATTAATAGGGGTTAGGCACATCCCTGTCTCAGCCCTTACCTAATATTTACTTCTGTACGTTGCTGCTCTAATTCTATCACCACTGTTTGCTTTTTATATAAGCTATATACTATTCGTCTATCCCTAAAATTCATTCCAATCTTTTTGGGTATTTCAAACATTTTCTTCCATTTTACATTGTCGAATGTTTTTTCCAGATCTACAAACCCTATAAACACGCTTTCTTCTTTTTCTATTGTCTTCTCCATTATCACCCTCAGAGCTAAAATAACCTCCCGTGTTCCCTTGTTTCATCTAAACCCAAATTCATCTTCTAGTACTTTTTAGCCCGTTTTTCCATCCGTCTTTGTACAATTCTGGTTAATATTTTTGACACGTGTGCTGTCAAATTTGTTCGAAAATTTTCACATTTATCCACGCCTCGCTTTTTTGGTATAGTGGCTATGATGTTAGATTTGAAATCTTTGGGTATCTTGCCTCTCTGATACATATAGCTTACAAGTTGGAACGGACGTTCTGATATTGCTTCCTCAGCAACTTTTAAAGTTCTTGCTTGCACCTTATATGTACCAGGTGCTTAACCATTTTCAGGCCTTTTGATGTTAATTCTAACTCATCTCTAAGTATAGGATATTCCAAGTTATCGTTTTCAATGTTTGATTCCTGCTCTGGTGCACTTTGTTCTCCTGCATATAAATTCTCTATATATTTTTGCCATCTAACTACTTCTTCCACCTTTTCTATAATGATGTCTCCTTTAGTGCCCTTTATATTTTTACTATACGGTTTTATATCTCTGAAATTCATTCTAATTAGTTTATAGTCCTCGTCTGTATTTCCTATTTCCATCTTAGTTTGTACATCTTTGCACTTTTCATCAATCCATTGCTCTTTAGCTTTTTTGCATTTACGAATAATTTCCTGCTATATGGCTTTGTATCTCTGTTTTCCGGCTTCGTTCAGTCTGTTTTTGTATTTTTGTCTTTCTTCTATTAAACTCAGGATACAACACATAGTTTTTAAAAATATCACCATGATAGGATATAAATTGGGTTTTGTGCTGGTGATCGGTCATTCTTTATACGAAGGTACCACAATGTTGGAGTGTATCGACATTGGATGATTTTTAGCCTTGCTTACTAAAGAGGTTGTAATCCGTTAATGTCAGGTATATATAGTATAAAGAAAATGCTGCTTGATTGCTATAAAGAACTACCAGATCCCCCTTGACTTCATATTGTAATATTCTATTTTAATCTGGTGCAGTAACTTATTTAGGAATGTAACATTTGGGCATATGTGGAATAGTTTGGTCAAAAGTTAAAGAGTGACATGGGACGCCATTAGTCGAGCACAGTCTATTGGTAGTTTACGGCTGATCCCGGTCTATTGCTATTGATCGATCGTAGTTCAAAAGTAACCGCTATGGCGACCATGGATTGTAAATAATAAATTTGCAAAAGTGATGGAAAAGATATTTCTTTATACGCGAGTTATGTAATTCCCCAATTGATATATATATATATATATATATATATATATATATATATATATAAAATATATATTAATAGTTATTAAGATGAAATGAAAACCCAACTTTGTATTTAAAGTTGAATTACCATTTCAAATCGAACTAGTAATTGAAAACCACTAAAGAACGGCTACAGCAGGACTTGAACCGGCAACCTCTGATTTTCCTGATCAGCGCTCTAACCAATTGAGCTATCTAGCCTAATTGTTTAGATGATGTTATTAATACTACTGAAGCTTGGCTCTTGTTAACGATTTTCAATTACGTCTTGCATTTAAGGAAATTGAATCTAGTTATATACATAATTTATGTACTAATAACTTGATCATCCCATTTTTGCAACGTTCGAAATAATACAAACATGTAATTATATTATTATTAATAGAGAAATCGTTAACAAGAGCCAAGCTTCAGTAGTATTAAGTATAACATCATCTAAACAATTAGGCTAGATAGATAGCTCAATTGGTTAGAGCGTTGATCCGGAAAATCAGAGGTTGCAGGTTCAAGTCCTGCTGTATATATATATATATATATATATATATATATATATATATATATATTCCAATGAGTTGGGTAACGGGTTTATAGGTCTGAGTTACGTTATAGATTAAAACTCTTTGTATTTAACCAAGCTTTCGATTTTAATTAAAATCTTCATCAGGGTGCTGCAATTTTATATTAACCAACCATTTCCCGAGAAATCTAAAACCGATGTGTCCCGCGAACACCACGTGGGGATAACACGTATACTCTGTCAACCAGCATAGAAGCAGGAAGGATTTGGTAGAAGGGAATGTGGGAGAAGAACTTAAAAATTATGGAATCTTAAAATTAATATATACAATAGATTTACAAAATCTATACAAATATAAACAACTATCTTAAATTTTCTCTTTATCCTCCCATGCGTAGTATGATATGCTTCCAGGGATAACGTTACGCTTGTTATCTTCGCTCGATAAACTAATTTTATTAATGGCCAATAGTTTGATACATAGAGATCGTCTAGGTTTTCGAATTGCAAAATGTACCGAAGTTTGTCTCTCGCTCTCTCTCTCTCTCTCTCTCTATATATATATATATATATATATGTATATGTATATATATATATAAAGTATTTGATTCCACCGACAGATCTATTCCTTCGTGTAATTCTTGCAGCTTATGACAATCTTTTAATCGCAGCTCTCCCACTAGATCCTGCATACGTATCTTGTTAGCTTGATCGACTTCTTTTTGTCGGTATTGGAGAGGGTCCTGTTGTCCCACTCACTGTTGTGTAGTTGCATGTCTACCACTTTTGGGAATATATGGTCGTTATAGGTTGTAGGGTCCTCGGTTTTAAATGATCCGAAAGGTTCTTTACTAGGCAAATATACAAGGTTTAGCGAAACCTATTTGCGTGTGGTGTACGCTAATGTTACGAAACCCGCATTCCTTAGTTCTTCTTTGTTATCTGCCGTTTTGATAAATACGTTTTTAGAATAACCTTTTAAAAAGTATAAGGAGTTAGTACTATCCTTTTCCGCAAGAACGCCTACATAACTAAAAGAGTCTTTCTTACTAACCATAAATGCATACAGCTTGTAGAACCCGGATGTATTTAAGTCAGTCTATCGGCACATAAAATAATCTTTTAGTTCTTCTTCATTTTCTCTAATAAAATGTTGTTTGTCTAACACATCTTTGTATTGTTCGCGTATTGTCGCAGTGTTTTCCATGTAGTTCAACTTTCGCCTTTTTGCATCCATTTCCTCTAATTCCAGTTGTCTTTTTCTTCCACTTACAGCGTATGCCATGCATAATGGGGCAATTTCCTTTAGCGTAAACGGATAGAGTTTACTGCCAATTTTACGCGTTGTCTAAACCTCTGGCCGAATGTTAGGCGTATCTATCCCCAGTTCCGAAATGACTATTTCTTTTGAATTGTAGAATATGGTGTTGCAGATTGTTAAAATATGTACTACCTGCTTTAATGTACACTTGTGTAAGATTTTATTTTATCTTGGCTGTCTTCCTCCTCTACTATCTCCAAATAATTTACAGTTAAATAGTTATAACTAAAAGCCAAACAATACTTTATCAATTTTCCCTTTCCTCAGGTTTTCGGACAACAATTTGCAAGCCCGTCAATTTTTTTGTATTGCCATTTCCCCAATACACGTACTGTAGTAGGTTATTATACACTAAACAGCAGCTATTTTGTAGATTGTCCGATAGCTTACTCCACATTTTGGAAAGGTACATTGCGCCTTTAGGAAGTATAACACTATCTTCAATAAGGTTAAACAGTCTTTTAAGGATTATACACCCGTTCCCGGACATAGCTTCCAATTGTACAGTTGTATATTGTCGCTTCCAATTGCATAATACCATGTTCTTTGGTCAAAGTAGACGCGAATGTTTCTCTTAAACGTACATCTGGCAACGTAAAAATCTAGTATATGATTGCCAAGTTGTTTATTAACACCAGGACTTGTTATCTGTTTGTTGTATATCTTAATTTTTGCATTGGTTTTAGCCATGTTAAACAATCAATTTCCACAGTTTTAACGTTGTCAACTTAATAATTTTTTATTTTTGAAAAGTTATGGTTTGTAGTTAAATAATTACACATCTTCATCTGCTAAATATACTAGCAAAATCCTGGGTTACATCCATGTCAAAAGATAGTAATAATCTTTTTGAGTTCGTTTAATATATCTGGTAGTTCTTCCAATAAAGTTTCCAACTTAACATCTGCTAGTTTTTCCCAAAAAATTTTTATTAACCCCGGGTCTTCTTTACGATATTTTCTTTTACTCCCTGGCCCATCTTGTTAGTGCTTTTTAGAGAAAATGGAAGCTTAGCTTAAACACCATGCCTAGCTGAAACAAATTGGTCGAACTTTCTCGGTAGATAGCTGAAAATAAAAATTTTTTTGGCATTTTTTTTAGATGTTTGCTCAGCGTCAAAAGGTCGCAAATTTTAACCAACATTATATTGTCACAAAATGGCTCTGTAATTGGTGTGTGTAGTCCGCCAGTCAGCATCTGTTCCCCTTCGACATAACAAATATTAACAATATCTGTCACCAGATTATTGTTGCACATATTTTTTGCCAACAGCCACAATCCAAATCGCTCATTTCTTGGTTTCACTTTATTCCCAAGAATTTGAGGAACGTTAATCACCTTGGAAACGCTCATGTTTACCGTTCTAGCTACTACTGAATACTAAATTGAATACGAAAATTGCCCTTATGTACCCTACAGAGTGGGGGCGCATATTGCCGAAGATACCCGAATATGTTGGACCCAGCCATATCGCTTACATTCTTTTGTTAAGGAACAGTTTTATTATCCGACCTAGGTCGGCAGGGGTGCGCATCAACATATGTCCGGATATATGTAGGATATATGTAGGATGTTAGGATAGAGTAAAATTGCCTCATAGGTTGAAATTGCCTCCGACCTAGGTTGGATGTGGACTTGTCAGAAGTTAGGTTAGCTAATGTTGTCTGGAGTTAAGTTAGGTTAGTTGGACTTGTGCGGACTTAGGTTAGATAAAAGGAAAAATTGATAGGTTAGGTCACCTATTGGGGAGTAAAAGGAATTATCGAAAAGAAGACCTCGAAAGCATTAATAAAAATTCCACAATCCTATATGTGTTCCGTACAAAGTGGAACTAACAGATGTTAAGTTGGAAACTTTATTGGAGGAAAACCGAAAAGACGAATGAAAAGTTATTCTATCTTATTAACCCGGTTTTGTGAAAAAAGATAAGGAAATTTTTAACAAAATCAAATTTTGTAACGTAAAAGAAAAGGCAAAAATTGCAAGTTAAAACTGTGGGAATTATTTATAAGGAAAACCCAATGGAATTAAATACTAATTTGGTTTAGAAAAATAAACCTTGAATTAATTGTTTTACCTTGTGATGTACTTTAAGGAAAATTTGCTTATTTGGCTAAAGAAAGGTATTAGCTTGGAACAACAAATTCAACTTACTTAAACTTTCACAAACTTATAATCCCTTAAAGCTTTTAATTTTGGGTGTTTAATTTGGGCCCAATGTATATACCCTTAAAATATGGATAAATTCCAAATCTCAAAAAGTTGTTTTGAAAAACCTTACAGTGGATTGGGAAAATCAATAAAAAAATTACGGGCTTGTTTTGTCCGAAAAAGGAAAAGGGAAAAAGATAAAGACCAAGTTTTAATATTTCCGAAATTATTTGGAAAGTGAGGAGGGAAACACCAAAGAAAATTCTTCCTGACATTCAGGTATAAGACCAATCTGCAACACCTATTCTACAATTCAAAAGAAATGTCATTTGAATGGGTTGATAGATACGCCTAACATTCGCCCAGAGGTTGTACGACAACGCGTAAAATTGGCAGTAAACTCTATCCGTTTACGCTAAAGGAAATTGCCCCATTTATGCATACGCTGTAAGTGGAAGAAAAGACAACTGGAATTAGAGGAAATGGATGCAAAAAGGCGAAAGTTGGACTACATGAAAACACTGCGACAATACGCGAACAATACAAAATGTGTTACACAAAGAACATCTTATTAGAAAAAATTAGGAAGAACTAAAAGATTATTTTATGTGCCGATGGACTGACTTAAATACATACGGGTTCTACAAGCTATATGCATTAGGGGTTAGTAAGAAAGACTCTTTTAGTTATGTAGGCGTCCTTGCGGAAAAGGATAGTACTAAATCCGTATACTTTTTAAAAGGTTATTCTAAAAACGTATTTATCAAAATGGCAGATAACAAAGAAGTACTTAGAAATGTGGGTTTTGTAACCTTGGCGTACACCACACGCAAAGGGGGTTCCGCTAAACATTGTATATTTCCTAGTAAAGAACCTTTCGGATCATTTAAAACCTAGGGCCTTACAACCTATAACGACCATATATTCCCAAAAGTGGTAAACATGCAACTACGCAACTGTGAGTGGGAGAATAAGGATTTCCTCCAATACCGACAAGAAGAAGTCGATCAAGCTAACAAGATACGTATGCAGGATATAGTGGGAAAGCTGCGATTAAAAGATTGCCATAAGCTGCAAGAATTACACCAGCAAATGGATCTTATTGTCGGTGGAATCAAATACTTTATATATAGAAACAAACTTCGCCACATTTTGCAATTCGAAAACCTAGACGGTCTCTATGTACTGTTGGCTAGAAAAGGAGATAGAGCCTCTAGGCTTGGGTGTCGATTTAAATTTTAAGCAACGAATAAAATTAGATAAATTTAAAACCTTTCCAAACAAACATAAAGAAAGAACTGTTTTATGTGTATAACTTTGTATTAAAATTAAATTTAAATGGCTCGATGCTTGGTATTAAATATTTTTAAATTTTGTTATGTATAATATCAGAATAAAAATTTTAGAATAGTATTACATTGTTCTTAATTTATAAAAGGCTACAACGTCACCACGAAATAGCAGTCACACAGAGAGGGTTGCGCATGGGTATGGGCGCGCATGGGCAGGGATGCGCATGGGCAGGGGTGTGCATGGGCAGGGGTGCGCATGGTCAGGGGTGCGTATGGGCTGGGCTGTGTCTGGGCGTACACGAGGGAAGCGGAAGTTCACAATCACCAACCATCTAATTCATATTTGGGTGGTATGAAGTACTTGTCGGCGTGTGTATCCGGAGTAGAAAACACTATTTGTACACGCTGCTTATTAATGAAATTAGTTTATCGAGCGAAGATGACAAGCGTAACGTCGACCCTGGAAGCATATCAATCTACGCATGGGAGCATAAAGAAAGAGGTTTAAGATAGTTGTTTATATTTGTATAGATTTTGTAAATCTATTGTATATATTAGTTTTAAGATTTCATAATTTTTAAGTTCTTCTCCCACATTCCCTTCTTCCAAATCCCTCCTGCTTCTATCCTGGTTGACAGACTATACGTGTTATCCCCACGTGGTGTTCGCGGGACACATCGGTTTTAGATTTCTCGGGAAATGATTCGTTAAAGCATATGTCTTGGGGTAGCGAAAAAAGGTTCTAAAGATGGAGTTAAATTAAGATGTGCAAAAATTAGTGGTTTGGGTCTTTAAAAAGCGTAACTTTGTAAGGGGTTGTCCTACTTAAAATCTATTTACAGGTTTGGGTTCCCTAGAAAAATCTAATATTAGTTGATACCAAACAAATATAGTTATCTTAAAGGTGACTACCCGCGGAAATAAATACAATATACCACTTGTCAACAAAAAGTTGTAGAAAATTCAAAGACAATTTAATGGGGATCTAGTATTAGAATTTGTTGGTAGTAGAGGTAAGTCCTACTGTATTGTAAGCGAGAAAGACGCGATTAAAAAGATTAAAGGGGTCTCACGAAGTGTAGTTATGTAAAACCGGGGGTCCTACAACCTATAACGAGCATATATTCCCAAAATGGGTGTGCATGCAACAACGCAACAGTGCATTAGAGAATTAGGATTCTCTCCAATAAGAAATTAAAGTTTCTATGTACGTAGCACCAGTCATTAAGAAATGTTAGAAATGCTAAACCTATAAAGGCTATTATTATTGTGGTTTAGAAAAATAGTAGTTTTCTTGGACTAAATAAAATAGCTTAGACTGATTAATGTATATGGTTACATATTCTCGTACACATCCACAAACATCTGCTTACGTCCACATACGGACATGGCGATGCCGGTAGGTTTTGTTTAACAAATAGTAGGAAAGATACGTTAGGTGTTAGTGTGCGGAAGCCTATCGGATCGTTGAATTCAAAAAGAACGGTGCCGCAAAATGTATGGTGGATCCCGTTAGAATAAGCGGAAGTGGTTAATTGATCGTATTAGAAGTTTAAATATGCAAAAATTAATTATCAGACAAAAAAAGTGCGGGATGTGCTATACTTATAAAGAAAGTATAGAATGGTGCTTTGCAGCGGTCCTAGCAGTAAAAAAGGCGACTGACTTTTTCAAGCAACTACAAGAATAGCTGTAGCGCAGAGAAGGGGTATGCATGTTTAATATAGCGCACTGTTACTATAAAATATGTTAGTATACGGGTAGCTCAAACGTAAACAAATTAAATTTTATTCTATAATTAACCGCGCTCGTAAAAATGGGAAAGTAATGGATAATTTTAATGTCGCTAAGCAAATATTTTCGCTTGGTGATTCGTTTAGAAAATATTTAAACCTGCCATTTCCGAAAATATCACGTAGAAGTTATTTTAAATTAAATTGTTTTATTAGTAAGTATTCTGTAAACAACAAGTTTGGTAGTCCCTTAGTAAAGGTTAAAGTGTTTTATTAAGTTTTTGTTTATAGTAGCACTGCATCGTGCGCGAGCTACCGCCCTTTTGGATTTTTAATATGCACGCGATGCGATTGCTGACCCGTATAATGTTTCTGTTAACTGCATTCGCAGCATGGACGATGCGAACC
>JARFIW010000798.1:0-53742 GCA_036346225.1 Platerodrilus igneus | reverse complement strand
TAGAGTAAAGTCTAGAATTCAGCTGTGAGGCTACAAATTTTCCGTAAGGGAAGATTGTTACAACCTAGTATAAAAGCTCAAATAATTATTGGGAAAACTAACAAGTTTTTGTGCACAGAAGAACAAAATTACTAGAAGAAGCCGCGACTGAAAGCAATAAACGTATACATAATAGCGACATTCCCAAAATATAGATTAGGAGTACTTACATAAATTGATACAAGCTATCAGTAGCTAATGATTGTGGCGTAGCAATTTGTATTTAAAATTTTATTCACGTTTTTGTCTATTTCAGGCCTTAATCAATTCAGTTCTTATTCTAATATGGAACTCACTATTTATAATTTATACATATGCAAGCGTATTGTCACCATTGACTAAGATTTTGCTTGAGAAACCGTGCGTTTGGAGAATTAGTTATTATTATTAAACGACTATACAGTGTGTCCAAATTTCGAGTCTCTACATTGTGATTTCAGTTATCATAAGAGATAGAAATTGGGTTAAATGGGGAAAGATTTGGAAGAATCCAGGCCAGTTTTGTATCCGTTTACAAAATTGGTGTAAGTTGTCTGGTTTTGGAGATATTCGAAGAAAACTAAAAATGGCGGATTTTGTTTTTTGATAATAAAACATGAATCATAAGTCGCACCATCACAAGACTTGCACATTATTAAGACACTTTTCTAAAAGGAGTATTTTAGCATAAACAGAATCATTCGACTGTCTTTTGTTTTCGAGGAAACGCCCACAACTTTTGTTTTTCTTATGGCCGCCATTTTGAATATTAAATGAATATTATGCGCCTTAAAATTGCCTTTTCAAAAATATGCCACATGTCTATAAAAAATGCAAAACTATCCTAAATTTTAAAAATAACTAAATTTGGTAATAAAGTTTAGTATCACTGTATCAATTAGTCAAATTTGCAACGACAAATGAATACACAAAAGTAGGCAGTTTTGGCGTATATTTGTGAAAGAAGTATGAATTTATTTGCTATTTTTCGGGGATGTTAATAATTAAATGATTCGTAAACGTGTCTGGATCCACAAAACAAGCTTCAGATATACACAGATGAGTTCCGGAAAAGCACTGAAACAACTTTAGATGAATGGTGGTGTAGAGAAAATGTTTAAAAGCGACCAGTAATCCGAGGACGTAAACATAACCCAGTTGGATTGGTGAAATTAGCAAGGACGATGTACATTGAAGCCACTAGTGCAGTAACCTTCAGGTAACTTATGCTTTGTTGTTCGATTTTTGATGTTTTGGTGTGTGTTGAATAACTTTATAATTGATTTACTTAAAATGGACAGTAGTGATATTGTACTAACAACAAATTTTTAATTTTAAGGTGAAATTTTCTTGTTTAAGTAAAAAGGGGTATTTAGTATTTATGTTCTTGATTATGATGAAAATTTGGGTATGTCTTTGAGCTCAATTAGACGAACCTGGTTAATTAACGTAAAGGGGTGGTAGATGCTCCCTTTGTACTCAGACTCAGGTCTGCATATATTGTTATATTAATTAGTAGGCATCCTACAAGGACTTTAATTCTGGATGCACATTAAAATGATAGAAAATTTAATCTTGAAATTTTCTGATACTGAAATTTATGCTGAATTTTAATTTTGAAATTTTAATGTATTGTGAATATTGATGTAAATAGAGTTAACGTTGATGTTTGTGGTAGGAATGTGTTTGTTTTTTTTTATGAATGAGGATGAAGGTTTAACTAGGTGAGCAGCCGAGGCGGAAAAGAGTAAAGAGGCGATTAACAGAAGAAAGTCAACGGACCAGTTAAGTTAATAGCTTTTTGTAGGTTTCACAGCATTCTTGACGCCAATCTGTGGGGCTCGATTCGAAAACCGTAGTTCCCGGATTTTGGAGGTTTCACAGCAATATATATATATATATATATATATATATATAATTCCTGTACAGGATTAAGACTGGAGTAATTTAATATGCACAAGCGTTAATGTATAATATTTAACAAATGGATTAAGTAACGTAATATCAATAATCCATTTACAGAATTAACACGAGGGCGAGTTAATAAGTACAAGCAAGAACAGAAGTTCATATAACACGCACATTGTGTGAGATAATGGAAAATGCATACAAATACAGTATAAATGATCCATTCACAGGATTAACACAAGTGTTTGTTAATACGCAACAAACAAGAAACAATAGGAAATAGACTTTCCTTCTAGCTCTTCTAGAAAACGACGTCGGATTTTTACGCCACGCTGCTCTACCATATCCAAAAATTCTACGGCGTCTTCTTATTCCTCTTGTAGTTCCACGGTCTTATCGCCCCACGCATTTTTTTAACATTGAAATGTTTTTTCTAATCTGTAAATATAACAAGGTTTAACGCATAAAATACCTTGAACAGTGAAAAATTACCTTATTGGTTTCGTGGGGACTATCACCTCTATCTGCAGCGACGCCTTAGAGGCCGTGATACTAGTCGAGGCCGTTCCTTGTTGTTGTTCACTGAAAAATTTCGATAAATTTTAGATAAAGTAAATACATTAAATAAATTAAATTTATGTTAAGCCAATAAATACATAGTGCGTTACCTCAGGTGTTGGTAGATTGTAGACTGCCACAGGTGAATTGGTCAACGATGTCAACGTCTCCTTCAACACCTCATTAGCAGCGGCTATCAGTTGGTCTAGTGCTTTAACTTTACCGCTATCAATTTTACTACTAGCTTCTAAGGATAATTTTGAATAAGTTTTCATTTTGTTGTGTTATTTGGTTAGAATATACCACAACTGAAATTTGCTAAAACTGATTTGCTATATATCACATTATCGGTATATAAAGTGCTCTAACAACATGAACAGCAGAAAGTTCAATAAATCTAATCAGCAAGAATTGTTATGCTAATGCATAATCTAGATATTAGTTGTAGAAATAACAACTACGCAGAAATATGATTAAAAACGGTCAGAAAGCAATATAATGCTGATGTATTGTCTATATAATAATTATAGAAAACAATCAGTGGTAATGTAAAAGTAATTTATATTTCAGATTTGTAGATGATACATTTCAAGAAATTTTGGAACAGATCGGTCTAGTTGCTGTTTTGCTACTGGGATTATTATAGTAAAGTACAAAAAGGAGCTTTACTGAATCGATTTTGCAGTGAGTCGGCAATACCATACGTAAACGACGTAATGAACTCTGGATCATGCCGTTGTGGGTATTCTAGTTAATTTTTAACTGCATTTCTGTTAATGTCAATGTTATAAATGTAAAATTGCGATTTTTAGAAGAATCAATCTGTAATAATGCAAATGTAATTCATATTTCAGTTGAATAGATGATACATTATAAAGAAATTCGAAACCGATCGGTCTAATTGCTGTATTGCTACTGAGATTATTAAATTAAGGTACCAACCGGACCTATTCTGAATCGATTGCGCAGTGAGACGGTGATAGCTTCAGCAAACGACGAGATGAACACAGAGCTTTACCCTTGCGGATATCTTTGTTAATTTTTAGCTCCATTTCTCTTTATTTCAATGTTATACATGTAAAAATGCGCCTTCAAGTGGTAACAATCTGTGGTAATGTAGTAGTAGTTTATATTTCAGTTGAATAGATGACACATTATAATGAATTTCGAAACAGATCGGTCTAGTTGCTGATTTTCTACTGGGATCATTAAAGTAATGTATCATAGGGTGCTTTTCTGAATCAGTTTTGCAGTCAGTCCGCGATAGCATACACAAACACCGAAAATAACTCAGAATGTTACCGTTGCGGGTATACCTGTTAGTTTCTAGCTGCATTTCTGTTTATAGCAACTTTACAAAATGTAAAAATATGCCTTTAGGAGGAAACAATCAGTGGTAATGTAAAAGTAATTTATATTTTAACTAAATAAATGATACATTATAAGGAATTTTAAAACAGATCTGTATAATTGGTGTTATTCTACTGGCATCGATAAAGCAAATTTTCAAAGAGAGCTTTTCTGAATTGATTTCGCAGTCAATCGGCAATAGCATACGCAAACGACGAAATGAACTCTGGAGGTTGACGTTGCGGGTATCCTTGTTAATTTTTAACTGCATTTCTGTTTATGTCAATGTTATAAATGAAAATGCGCTTTTAAGAAGAAACAATCTGTCGTAATGTAAAAATAATTTACTTTCAGTTGAAAAGATGATACATTATCAGGAATTTGGAACAGATCGGTCTAATTCCTATTTTTCTACTGACATTATTATGGTAAAATACCAACTGAAACTTTTCTGAATCAATTTTGCAGTGAGGCGATTATAGCTTAAGCAAACGACAAAATGAACTATGAACGCTACCGTTGCGGGTATCATTGTTAGTTTTTAGCCGAATTTCTGTTTATATCAACGTTATAAGTGTAAAAATGCGTCTTTAAGAGGAAACAATCGGTAATAATATAAAAGTAATTTATATTTAACTTGAGTAGATGATACACTATAAGGAATTTCGGAACAGATCGGTCTAGTTGCTGTTTTGCTACCGGGATTATTAAGGTAAAATACAAAAGGGAACTTTTCTGAGTCGATTTCGCAATCAGTCGGCAATAGCATACGCAAACGACGAAATGAACTTTGGATGTTGCCGTTGAGGGTATTCTTGTTAATTTTTAACCGCATTTCTGTTTATTTCAATGTTATAAATGTAAAAATGCGCCTTTAAGAAGAAACAATCTGTTATATTGTAAATGTAATTTATATTTCAGTTGGAAAATGATACGTTATAAGGATTTCGAGACAGATTGGTCTAATTGCTGTTTTGTTAGTGACATTATTAGAGTAAAGCACCAACCGGAGCTTTTCTGAATTGTTTTCGAAAGTCAATCCGTGATAGCATAAGCAAACGACGAAATGAACTCTGAATGTTACCGTTGCGGGTATGCTGGTTAATTTTTAACTGCATTTCTGTTTATTTCAACGTTATAAAGGTAAAAATGCGCTTTTAAGGGGAAACAATCTGTAATAATGTAAAAGTAATTTATATTTCAGTTGAATAGATGATACATTATAAAGAAATTCGGACCAAATCGGTCTAATTTCTGTTTTGCTACTGACATTATTAAAGTAAACGACTAACCGGAGCTTTTCTGAATAGATTTCGTAAGTCAATCCGTGATAGCATAAGCAAACGATAAAATGAACTCTGAATGTTACCGTTGCGGGTATGCTTGTTAATTTTAACTGCATTTCTGTTTATTTCAACGTTATAAAGGTAAAAATACGCTTTTAAGAAGAAACAACTGTAATAATCTGTAATAAGTTATATTTCAGTTGAATAGATGATACATTATAAGGAATTTTGGAACAGATCGTTGTATACACAGAGACGAAAGAATCTTCTTATTGGTAGTTCTTACCTAGTAAAGTTTTCTCGCTTTAATTGTGGCATAATTATTATTTCTGTTTTTTAGACCAAACTTTTACTAGATAATTATTTGTAGTGTACTCAATGGTAATAACATAATAATTACACAAGCTACCCATAACCGCAAATGACTTTTCTGTTCAACGGTATACATAACGGGCTTCGTCCTTACAGTTGTGTTTTGCTATTCTCTAGAGGATGTGTTTTATAAAGTTCTTGTTGTTGCGCGAGTTACATATCCCCAAATTAGAATATAAATGTAATTAGTAGAACCATTAAGAATTAAGAATTATTAAACCTTATGTTAGATCATCATCATTTTGTTATCGACCTTACTTAAGGTCGGTTTGACGCAGCTCTAACTTCTTTTCTATTCTGTGCTAATATAAAAAGCTCTACATACCCTTCACAACCTAAATTTCTAATAATTTGACTAATATAGTTTGGCCTAGGTCTTCATATATCCTTCTATCTTTTTCCTATCCAGCTGATGGTTGTTAAAGAACTCTAACATGTTTACATGATTACCATTTATAAGGAAATGAAATATAACCTGGTTATCCGCTTCAAAAAGGAAAAGCGTTAAATTATATATTATGGTAAGGCTTAACCAACGAATCGCTGCCAACATGCCAGACCGCTACCTAATTGTGAGTTATGCCATGGTGACGTTTATTAAATTATGTTATGGTAAGGCTTAAGCAACGAAATGCTACCAACAGGCCAGACCGCTAATCAATTGTGAGTCATGTCCTGGTGACATTTAGTTAACTGATTTTTATTTTTCTTTTTGTTTTGTTTTCGAACCTACTTAAAGTCGGTTTGACGCAGCTCTAAATTCTTTTCTATTCTGAGCTAGTCTAAAAAGGTCTACATACCCTTCACAACCTACATCTCTAATAATTTGACTAATATAGCTTTGTCTAGGCCTTCCTACTCTATTTTTATTTGGTAGTCTATAATCTAAGACTTTACTAAATAGTCCCTCATGTCTTAACTGGTGCCCTATCATTCTATCTCTCCTGACCTTCAATTGTTTCCACATACAGGGATCCTCACCTATCCTTCTATAAACTTCCTCGTTTGTTACTCTATCTGTCCAACTAATCTTTAACATTCTCCTATAACACCAAGTTTCAAAAGCTTCTATCTTTTCTTATCTACTTCTTTAATTGTCCAAGTCTCACTACCGTATAGTAGAACGCTCCATACGTACGACTTTAAGAAACTTTTCTATTATCTAAACTAATACTATTAGCTATTAGTAAGTTTTTCTTTTTAAAACATTTTTCTAGCTTGAGCTATTCTAGCTACTATATCCCTTCTGCTACGTCCATCTTTTGTAATTATACTACCTAAATAGCAAAATTCATCTACCTCCTCTAACTCGGTATTACCTATTTTTAATTTTGGTTTAGAACTAGGCTGTAACTCACTTGTCATTATCTTTGTCTTTACTGAGTTAATTCTCATACTATAGTTACTCCGTAGTATCTCATCTAAAATATTTAAAACTCTCCTAACTCTTTTCTAGACTCTGCTATAATGGCTATATCATCTGCAAAACGTAACATGTCTATTTTCTGTCCCTGTACACTAATACATATCTCTTTCTCTCTCTAGCTAAGTTTAAAGCTTCCTCAATATAAACATTAAAAATCAAGGAGACAGTATACAACCCTGTCTAACACCATTTCTAATCTTAGCTTCCTTTTCTATTTAATCAAATCTAATTACTACGTTTTGGTTTTATATAGACTGTAAATAATTTTTCTATCCCTATGAGAGATTCCTATTTTTGCAAAACCCTGAACATAACAATCCAATTAACCCTATCAAATGCTTTTTCTAAATCTACAAACGCGAAATAAGTCTTTTATTTTTTGTAACCTTTTTCGATAATTACCCTAATCATTAGTATCGGTTCTCTAGTCCTCTGTCTTTACGAAAACCATATTGGTCTTCGCCTAAATAATTCTCAAAGCTTCTACTCTATTTTTAATTATTATTGTGAGTATTTTGGAAGCATGAGAAGTTAAACTAACCGTTCTAAAATTCTCACACCTATCAGCTCCTGACTTTTTTGGGATTGGGATAATAATATTTTTTTCGAAATCTATTGGAACCTCACCTGTGTCATATATTACTTTTACTAGTTCATATAATCTATCTAAAGTTTTCTGACTTGCATATTTTATTAATTCTGCGGGAATATCGTCGATCCCTGGCGCTTTATTTATTTTAAGATTCCAAACAGCTCTATCAAATTCCTCTCTTAATATTGAGAACCCTATTTCTACATCCTCTTCTTGGTCGTTTTCTAACTTATCCATATCGTCTCCCTTATATAAATCTTCTAAATATCTTTTCCATCTATCTGCTACCTCAACTTTATTTATTAGAAGCTCATTATTCTCGTCTCTAATACCATTATATTTTTTCCTATCTTCCCCAAAAAACTTTTTAACTGCCCTGTAAGCCCTGTCTGTCTTACCTACTCTCAAATCATCTTGTATTCCCTTACAATTCTCCTCCATCCATTTATTTCTAGCTTTTCTACACTCATTTACTATCTTATTTCTAACTCTATTATATTTTTGCTTATTTTCACTATCCACTTCTCTGAAAGGTTTAAGCTTTCTTCTATTCTCTATTGAATCTAATATCTCCTTTGTTACCCACGGTTTCCTCGCTTCTATTTTTTTCTTACCTATAGTCTGTGTTGCGGTATCATGTACAGTCAGTTTTATTTCTTTCCATCTATTTTCTACGTTCCGTCCTACAGCTATCTCTTTGCTCTTATTATCTAATACTTATTTATATTCCTCTTTTACCCTACTATCATTAAGCTTACCTAGATCCCATCCCTCTCTTTTAACCTTTCTCAATTTTTTGAATTTTAGTTTACACTTCATTTTAACTAAGTTATGATCGCTATCTATGTCAGCCCCTGGATAACTACGACAGTTTTTAACTTGGTTTCTAAATCTTTGTTTAACTAAAATATAATCTATTTGGTATCTAGTCCTATCACCTGGCGCTTTCCAGGTATATCTTCTCCTAACATGTTGTTCGAATAGGGTGTTTACAGTTACTAATCTATGTTCCTGGCAAAACTCAACTAATCTTTCTCCTCTATCATTTCGTCTGCCATACCCAAATTTTCCTACCATTTTTCCCTCACTACCTTCTCCCACTGACGCGTTAAAATCGCCCATAGCTATTAAATTCTCATCTCCTTTTACTTTTCTCACTATACTATTTATATCCTCGTATACTTTTTCTACTTCCTCATCCTGTACTGAGTAGTTGGCATGTAAACCTGTACTAAAACAGTGTCTGTGGGTTTTGTACTCAATCTAACCATAATTATTCTATCACTAAATTGTAAGTACTCTTTAACTTTATGCCCTAATCTTTTACCTAACACTATTCCTACGCCTGCCTGTCCATTAGTTGAAGAAGTTGTAATTATTCTATAATTATCTTTCCAAAAGTCATTACTATCTGGCCATCTCACCTCACTAATACCTAAAATGTCCAGCTTTTCCTTTCTCATTTCGACTAATAAATTCGATGTTAGATGCAACATTGTAATTTTAAAAAACATAATAAAAATGTTAATTGAACTTTAACAAGCCAGACAGTGAGAACGCAAACAGACATTGTATTCCAGTCGTAACGTGATACTGCAGGTGCAGGTCACAGTAGGTTATAAGACAGCAGTTGTTAGAGTTAAGATTGTTACATTGTATTAAATATAAGAATTAAGCAGACATTAGCTTTGCTGTTCTCACAAGCAATGTGAGGGGCAGGGATTGCATAAATTCTCGCAAGAGCCCAAGATGACCAGTCAGTCTAGAGCTTCTTAACTTTTACATTGTTGTCAGTTCAGCTACTCACCATAATTTTAATTTATCTAATTAGTGAAGGTCAAGTTAGAATAATTTCGATCACCAACGTTAATGAACATAACCTACTTGTAAATTTAATCATTGTAATTCAGCATAAAGTAAATCTGTTAGAAAAAGTTTTTTGGAAAAGCTTTTTAAGAAGTCGCTCTAGGAGACCCAAAACCTAACTGGCGCAGTTGTTAGTAGACCAAAAGGGCTTTAGATGAATCTAAAATCGAGGAAGCTGAAGGTCGTGAATTTCGATTCTTAATCTGGAAAAGGAACCAACTGGGCAGAGTACAAAAATAAACAAAGTCCATATGCAAAGAGGGAAAAAATGAAACTGTTAAACAAACTCGTGTAAGTACCAAAGTTTATTTTCCTTAACAATTATCAACTGAATATTGATACTAGATAGTAAGAAAATTTTTTTTATGTATGAACAATTTTTAGGTACAATTTGTATCACAATTCATTATTTAATTATTTCTGAAAAGAATTTAATCAAAAAACTTATTATTTAACAAAGGAAATAAAAATACGCATTTATGTGCACAATTTACTACAATTTATTAAAATAAAACGAAACGATTTATTTAGCAAAGTCTGAAGCTTTAATGTATAAATAGAATGCAATTATTTTTATTATTTTATTACAGCAATTATTATTACTAAAACGATTCAATTCCTATCACATTTTTACAAAACGTTATAATTAGATATTTTCAAGGTGACATGTCAACGGAAGTAATTAATTATAAAAAAGCATTTCATTCACTTATTAATGCAGTGTTTAACGAAACAATTATAGCAACTTTACTTATTATTGCAACACTTAAATTACTCATCACAAGTCTGAACAAAAGCATATAATTGTAACGCAATTATTGCAGAAAACTATTCAGAAAACTGAAACTCAATCGCAACAGTTACCTTTGCAAAGCTATACATACACACGCCAACGCGACAATAATTGACGAAACAATTACCAAGCAGAAACTTTCAATGTTATTATATCACTTTATAACTACACATAAAATATACGTAAAACGATTTTTTAAATAACTGTAACAATCCAAACTGAAAAGCATCAATACAAACTGAAGAATAAATGTTAGTTATACCAAAACTATACGAACTGAAAATAATAATTAATTGTTATAGCAACCATTAACAACCATAAATTCCAATCTATAACACTACCTTGGAAGTATTTCTCAATGTGACGGAAAACAAGAACTTTAGGGATCTTTATAACCGCGTGCGAGATATTTTTATAATCTTTTTACAAACCAGGAGATAGTAAACGCAATGTGTTACTCCTACGCCTAATAGTAAGCAAGCTGACCGGCAGAGCACTAACTCTGATTGCCAGTCGCGAGATCTAATTAAATGGAAAGAATTCAAATGCATTCTGATAGCATATTTCGGAAACCAAAGAAACATCAAATGTCTGACCCGCCATTTAATAAACCTAAAAATGGAAAATAACCAATCACCCTATCAATTGGTTATTAAATGTCACGACGTACGAAGTTTAATTTTGACAAAGCTAAAAATTGAGAAACCCGACCAAAACATAAGACTATTGAAGGTCGAAAATGTACGACAAAATGGCCTCAGACACATACATCAATGCCTTACCTGAACGGTTATCGGATAAAATAAGGTTTCAACACCCCCAAAATTTAGAAAAAGCCATGAATATGATTGTAGAAGAAGAGAACGTTATGTACTATTGAAATAGACTGTATAACCCAAACGCAAACAAAAAATTACTGAGGCAAACGCAAATACCGAATGGTTATCGACTATAGAAAGCTTAACGAGAAGACGGTAGACGTCAGGTACCCATTACCCAATATAACGGAGATTTTAGATAAATTAGGAAAGTGTTAATATTTTTCGACGTTAGACCTCGCCTCAGGATATCACCAAGTAGAAATGGACGAAAAGGACACAACTAAAACAATTTTAACACACCTATAGGACACTATGAATACAAACGCATGCCGTTTGAATTGAAGAATGCAACCGCCACCTTCCAAAAACCTACGGATAACATTTTAAGAGGAATACACGATGAAAAATGTCTTGTGTACCTGCACGATATAATTGTATATTCAACATCACTCGTAAAACACATAAAAAATTAAGAGAAGTTTTCGAAAGACAAGCGCATTTCAAAGTCCAATTAGACAAAAGCGAATTTTTACAAAAGGAAGTATTATTTTTAGGACACATAATAACCGCACAAGGAGTTATGCCAAATCCAGACAAAACCAATGCAGTACTAAATTACCCCCTAACCAAAACAAATAGAGAAATTAAAGGATTTTTAGGACTCGGTGGTTATTATCAAAAATTCATAAAATGTTACGCACAAATAACCATACCACTAACAAACTGTTTAAAGAAAAGCAACAAGATTGAACACACCCTAGAATTTATCAAGGCAGTAGAGAAGATTAAATGTATCCTTACCAATCACCCCATATTAGAATACCCCGGTATTTCAAAACCATTTATGTTAACAACTAACGCATCGAACGTAGCACTAGGCGCAGTATTAAACTAAGGAAAAGTAGATAGCGATAAACCAATCAGCTACGCATCTATAATTTGAAACGAAACGGAACAAAAGTATAGTACAATTGAGAAAGAACTATTAGCGATAATTTGGGCAACAAAATATTTTAGACCATATCTTTATGGAAAAAAATTCTATATTTACACCGACCATAGACATTAATATGATTATGCTAACTCAAAGAACCAAATTCAAATGACAGCGATGGAGGATTGGATTAGAAGAATATGATTATGAAATCATACACAAAAAAGGAATTTATAATAATAACGCAAATGCACTACGTAAAATTCAACTTAACGCAATAGAAACAGAATCAATTATGGGTAACGTAGACGAAACAGAGATAAGAGGAGACCCAAAAGATATAGACACTATTCACTCAACACAAAACGAAGAACCAAAACCGCAATTAAAATTTTAAATGAAGCTATCGACATAAAACCAAATCAATTCATAATTACCCAAGTTTTAACAAACCCCATTCCTAGTAAAATATACAAAAACCGATAACAAGAAAATATATCAAACCCAAATAACTAAAGACAATAACGAGCAGCAAACAATTAAGATTCTAAAAGAATATACCCTCGATAAAAAAAACATTTTTACTTTTATTATATAGGAAAGAACATATAACTAATTTAATGTCATACGCGTTAATTATGCACAACAACACGATCCATTTATCAACTAATTTCACACCTTTTAAATTAACATTAGGACACTCAGATTCCCGTAACCCTTACGATAGACATTACAATAAAGAAGTATACCAACTGTATGCTAAAACCATAAAGAAAAATTAAAAAACTTATGACAATGTAAAGAATAAATTAGATAACGATAAGGAACGTATTACTACAACCCGTAATAAGAATCCCAATATACATAAATTCAATAAGAGAAACCGCTTACGAAAAAATTTGAAATGTAAAAAAAACAAAACGGCTCCCAGAAATTTAGGTCCTTTCAAAATCAAAAAGATATCAGACAAAAACGAAGCCGTAGCAGATAACGGAAACTTAGTAAAATATATTCACTTAAAGAATTTAAGACAGTCTGTAATTTTAGATGAACAGCCATCACCCTTGTTGTCAACATCCACCCAAATAGAATGGACGACTACATATTAGTCGAAGACATTAAGAACAACCCCGGTAGACTTCCACTAAAATTGGGAAGTATGCAAAATACAATAGATTATTGAACATTCGCACAGCAATTTGACTTAACGGAATTAAAACAAGAATTTTATATAATTAAAGACAATTACTACAGACTGAAACAATCAATGGACACCGCCAAATTCGAGAAAGAATACACGATAGAAATGCTTAATTACAGCAGTATAATAGAAAATATCTAAAAAACACAGACGATAAATTTAATAGATTAATACCAACAGGTCAAGTTACAAGACGAAAAAGGGGACTTATTAACGGATTAGATAATATCATAAAAGCTATCACAGACAACTTAGACAAACAAGATGCAGAACGATATGACAACTCTTAATTGAAAATCAAAACGACTTGAAAACAATTGTTAAAAATCAAATATCATTAACTCAATCGACCATAACAAAATTTAATGATACACTAAGAAAGCTAGTAAAAAATCTAGACAGTATAACCAATACAATAGTAATCCTTGAAAGAAACATGCAAACCACAATGTTATAAATGCGAGATTTAATGAGATTTAACACAATATTTCACCAAATGATATCAACTCTTACTGTAGTCCAACAAATTTTAGCCACATTAGAAAACGCTGTAATATTTGCTAAACTAAACACATTACACGCTAGTATAATACAACCAATAGATTTATTTAATGAATTATTAAAGATTAGATCACTTATAACTAATAGCAAATTACCTTTTGAAGTAATCTAGTATACTCATATTTGAGAAAATAACCATAGTAAAAGATTATGTAAAAAATCATCAAATCACGAGTTTAATAGAAATCCCCATAGTAGAAAGTAACACTTATAATTATTATCATTTATTTGCTTTCCTCATGAAAGTTACTAGCAAGTACCAAGTTATTATTCCCAAAACCAAGTTTCTTTCCCTGAATGGAATTAGGTATGGCGTCACGAATGAAAAATGCATAGAAGTAGCACCGAATCAATACTTATGCCCATCATTAACGACGACAGCTATTCAAGCAGATAGCCCTTGTGAAGTACAATTATTAAGATTTTCAAATCCTTACGACAACTGTGAAGCAAAACCAGTAAAAATCACCAATATAAAAATTCAAAAACTTACGGAAAACAAATGGATTGCTGTATTTCTACAAGAAGTAATAGCAACCGTCCATTGCAACGAAAACAAAAACGACCTAGCATTAACTGGAAGTAAAGGAATCACCATAAAAGAAAATTGCTATTTAAAATTGAAAAATAATATTATTCGAGTTTACCAAGACCCAACGGTAACGAAGAAATTCGCAAATTTACGGGAACTACAGTTCAAGCTTACGTAACCCGAAGACAACGAAATCAACAAAAACTTATGCAACTAGAATACCTAGACCTAGACGATCTCAACCACGCTGTAAAGCTAATGGACAATTACAAAGAACATTTAAGTGAATTGAAAGTGTCAAAAGTACATTATGACAATATCAGTGTTAGGACAATTTAACTAATTATTGTAATCATTTTGTTAACTATGTATGTATTGTACATAATGTATCTTGGATATAAAAACAAAGAAACAAATTTTAGTAGTAAGAAACGAAAAACAAAAGAAATTAAAGAAATAATAAATAAACCCTTAGGAACAATGAGTTTTAAAATTAAGCAAAACTTCTTAATTTTCATATACGTCGGGAGGAGTTACATATCCCCCAAATTAGAATATACATGTAATTAAAAGAACCATTAAGAATTAAGAGTTATTAAAATTTAAGTTAGACGCAACATTGTAATATTGAAGGACATAATAAGAAGGTTAATAAAAGTTTAACAAGCCAGACAGTGAGAATGGAAACAGACATTATATTCCAGACGTAACGTGATAGTGCAGGTGCAGGTCACAGTAGATTATAAGACAGCAATTATTAGAATTAAAATTGTTACATTGTATTAAATAAAGAAATAAGCAAACATTAGCTCTGCAGTTCCCACACGCAATGTGAGGGGCAGGGATAGCATAAATACCCGCGAGAGCCCAAGATGGCCAGTCAGTCTAGAGCTTCTCAACTTTAACATTGTTGTCAGTTTAGATACTCATTATAATTTTAATTTATTTAATTAGTAAAAGTCAAGTTAGAATAATTTCGATCACCAACATTAACGAACATAACGTACTTGTAAATTTAATCATTGTAATTCAGTATAAAATAAATTTGTTAGAAAAAGTTTTTTGGAGAAGCTTTTTAAGAAGTCGCTCCAAGAGGCCCAAAACCTAACTCGCACCGTTCTTCATAACGCAAAAGGTCAGCTCAATTTGTTAACTTGAGTATATCCAATTACCAAAGGCCAATGACGATGCTTTACTATGCGGTTAAGTCCGTAAATAATCGTACAGATCTACTCGTTTTCCTAAGTCTCAGAAATTGTACAATATTTTTCTGAATCGATTTTCTTGTCAGTCGGTGATAGCGTAAGCAAACGACGACCGTTGCGGGTATCCTTGTTAATATTTAGCTGAATTTTTGTTTATTTCAACGTTATAAAAGTAAAAGTGCGCTTTTAAGAGGAAACAATCTGTGGTATTGTAAAAATAATTTATATTTTAGTTGAATGGATGATACATTATAAGGATATTTGGAACAGATAGGTCTAATTGCTGTCTTGCTACTGACATTGTTAGAGTAAAGTACCAGCGAGCACATTTAACCGTCGCTTTACAACATTTACAAGGTTTTATTAAATGAATAGATGAATACCGAGATATTGGCGCTTAGAGTAAAGTCTAGAATTCAGCTGTGAGGCTACAAATTTTCCCGTAAGGGAAGATTGTTACAACCTAGTATAAAAGCTCAAATAATTATTGGGAAAACTAACAAGTTTTTGTGCACAGAAGGACAAAATTACTAGAAGAAGCCGCGACTGAATGCAATAAACGTATACATAATAGCGACATTCCCAAAATATAGATTAGGAGTACTTACATAAATTGATACAAGCTATCAGTAGCTAATGATTGTGGCGTAGCAATTTGTATTTAAAATTTTATTCACGTTTTTGTCTATTTCAGGTCTTAATCAATTCAGTTCTTATTCTAATATGGAACTCACTATTTATAATTTATACATATGCAAGCGTATTGTCACCATTGACTAAGATTTTGCTTGAGAAACCGTGCGTTTGGAGAATTAGTTATTATTATTAAACGACTATACAGTGTGTCCAAATTTCGAGTCTCTACATTGTGATTTCAGTTATTATAAGAGATAGAAATTGGGTTAAATGGGGAAAGATTTGGAGGAATCCAGGCCAGTTTTGTATCCGTTTACAAAGTTGGTGTAAGTTGTCTGGTTTTGGAGATATTCGAAGAAAACTAAAAATGGCGAATTTTGTTTTTGATAATAAAACATGAATCATAAGTCGCACCATCACAAGACTTGCACATTATTAAGATACTTTTCTAAAAGGAGTATTTTAGCATAAACAGAATCATTCGACTGTCTTTTGTTTTCGAGGAAACGCCCACAACTTTTGTTTTTCTTATGGCCGCCATTTTGAATATTAAGTGAATATTATGCGCCTTAAAATTACCTTTTCAAAAATATGCCACATGTCTATAAAAAATGCAAAACTATCCTAAATTTTAAAAATAACTAAATTTGGTAATAAAGTTTAGTATCACTGTACCAATTAGTCAAATTTGCAACGACAAATGAATACACAAAAGTAGACAGTTTTGGCGTATATTTGTGAAAGAAGTATGAATTTCTTTGCTATTTTTCGGGGATGTTAATAATTAAATGATTCGTAAACGTGTCTGGATCCACAAAACAAGCTTCAGATATACACAGATGAGTTCCGGAAAAGCACTGAAACAACTTTAGATGAATGGTGGTGTAGAAAAATGTTTAAAAGCGACCAGTAATCCGAGGACAAAAACATAACCCAGTTGGAATGGTGAAATTAGCAAGGACGATGTACATTGAAGCCACTAGTGCAGTAACCTTCAGGTAACTTATGCTTTGTTGTTCGATTTTTGATGTTTTGGTGTGTGTTGAATAACTTTATAATTGATTTACTTAAAATGGACAGTAGTGAAATTGTACTAACAACAAATTTTTAATTTTAAGGTGAAATTTTCTTGCTTAAGTAAAAAGGGGTATTTAGTATTTATGTTCTTGATTATGATGAAAATTTGGGTATGTCTTTGAGCTCAATTAGACGAACCTGGTTAATTAACGTAAAGGGGTGGTAGATGCTCCCTTTGTACTCAGACTCAGGTCTGCATATATTGTTATATTAATTAGTAGGCATCCTACAAGGACTTTAATTCTGGATGCACATTAAAATGATAGAAAATTTAATCTTGAAATTTTCTGATACTGAAATTTATGCTGAATTTTAATTTTGAAATTTTAATGTATTGTGAATATTGATGTAAATAGAGTTAACGTTGATGTTTGTGGTAGGAATGTGTTTGTTTTTTTTTATGAATGAGGATGAAGGTTTAACTAGGTGAGCAGCCGAGGCGGAAAAGAGTAAAGAGGCGATTAACAGAAGAAAGTCAACGGACCAGTTATGTTAATAGCTTTTTGTAGGTTTCACAGCATTCTTGACGCCAATCTGTGGGGCTCGATTCGAAAACTGTAGTTCCCGGATTTTGGAGGTTTCACAGCATTCTTGGCGACCCAAAGTGAGGCTCGAGTTCCAAATAAAATTTTGGTGATTTTATTCCAGGAAACTGGCGATCTGAGAGAGAGAGTTTCTGTTTGTGTATAAATTTAAGAGTATTTTAGAGTGTGTGTGAGTGAGTAGAACGTATGCAGAGAAAAGAGTGGTTAAGGAGTCAAGGAGTGGAAATTGGAAGTGACGATAGTGCATTGTGTGAGAAAAATTCTAAAATGGAAGAAGCTGGAGGCAGTAGAGATCAGTCGAGGACGGAATCAGGGGATCAAGGAAACGAGATGATAATGAGAATGCTAGAGAGGTTGAACGAAGAATCTAATAGAGCTAGGGAAGAATCCAATAGAAAATTAGAACAGCTAAGCGATGAATCGAATAGAGCAAGGGAAGAATCGAATAAGAAATTTGACCAATTAAATCAGGAATTAGGGGATAAAATAGAGCAAACGACGAAAGAATTTACAGAATTTAAAAATAGTCTTACCATGAAAATGGGGGAAGTAGAAAATAGGGTTGAAAAAAATGAGCGTGATATTACAGGTCTTCGACAGGAAATGGGACATTTAAGGTCCAAAGTACGCAGTTTTTGTGAAGAAGAGATTAATGTAAAAATGACTGAAGTAACGGACTCATGTAGGGATCAGTTAGGCAGGGTAGAACGCGAAGTTAGTAGTATCAAATATAACATGTCAAGTTTAACAGGGGATGGTCCCAGATTTTCTACAGGTGGAGTATCATTGGACCAACACATGAAGTTTTATGGCGATAACAGGGTAAATCCACAAATTTTTATTAATAGCGTAAGAAATCTAATGGGAAATTTATTTGACGAACAGACTAAACTGAATACGATAAAGGCTTTATTGAAAGACAACGCGGAAGCATGGTACAATTTAGTAGGACAGGAAATTGACACCTACACGAACTTTGAAGACAGATTTTTAAAGCACTACTGGAGTGACCACAGACAAGACCAGGTACGAGACGACTTAATCACAGGGAAATTTAAGGGAGAATTTTCAGGATGTAGGGAGCAATATGCTATACGCAAGTATAGCATAGCAAAGCAACTGAACCCACCACTGACGGACCGACAAATTATCAAGTATTTATCACGACACTTCGAGGTAGAAGTAAGACAACACGTAGCACTACAGAACATAGTGGACAGAGAAATGTTTTTAGAATACCTGCAGAGGTACGACGACGTAAGTAGTGGACGACCTCGGGATAATAGGGAAAGACAGATCAACACAGTTAGGTTTGACAATAGACGGGACAACTATGCTAGAAGGGGGAATAGTTACGGATACCAGCAACAGAATTGGGAACAGAGACGACCATACTTTAGAAGTAATAGTTTAGGAAGGGGACCTGCACCGAGACCGGAACCTACCAGAAGGAATAGTTCACCGGACATGAGGGTGACAGCTAATACAGACACGGAACGAGTGGAAACGCCTAGGACATACGCTGAGGTGACGGCTAGACCAGGACCAAGTAGAGAAAACAGACCTGGAGAGGATTTTTAGAACGCGACAGACCACTAGATTTCAGTGTAAATGTATATGAACATCCACGTAAATTTTTCAAAATTGAGGAGGAAGTAGAGCCAGAAACTGAGGAAAAATTATGTTTGCCAATTGTTAATATAGGAATTTTTGAGAATAATGTAGAAGTATTACTTGATACAGGGGCAGAGGCGAGTTTAATATCGGAGGAATTCGTCAGCAAAATTAGGGATAAGGTTTGTGATAGAATTATGCCTATAAAGCGTAGCCATTTAGTAGCTCCAAATAAAAAGAAGTTTGCTGTAGTAAATAGTGTTGTGGTGCTTAGGATAGATATAGGAGATTTAAGCTGTGAACAGGAGTTTGTAATTGTACCTGGACTGAAGTTTCAGAGCATTTTAGGTGTTGACTGTATGATGCAGTTAGGGGTTTTGATAGATATGGAAAGGAAGGTAGTAAGGATTAAGGATAGGGTAGTGCCATGGAAGGGCAGTTATGAAGTCACAGAGGATGACACGGGGTTGAGTATTAATGTAGTAGAGGTAAAGGATGATGGAGGTAAACAGATCAACACAATAAGATGTCCAGAGGATAGGAGAGTAGAGGTTCAAGCTTTATTACAAAAACATGCAGAATTAGTGGGGGTATAGAAGCAAGCACAGCGTTAGGCTATGAGCACATATTGGAAGTGGATAATTCAGAACCGTTCAACGCAAAGGTTTATCCTATTCCAGCAGCATATCGGGAGCAGGTGAAGGCAGAATTAAATAAAATGTTGGAAGATGGCATAATAGAGGTATCAAACACTCATTTCATAAATCCGTTGGTGGTAGTTAAGAAATAGGATGATAGCATTCGTTTATGTTTAGATGCACGAAAAATTAATCAACGGACCAAACCGCAATTCCATTGTCCAACATCCATGGACACACTTTTGACGAGGTTAATTGGCAAGTTTGTTTTTAATAAAGTAGATTTAAGGAATTCATTCTGGCTGATTCCATTACACAAGAATTCTAGAAGGTACATAGGATTTTCCGTAGAGAGAAAAATCGAGAATTTTAAGGTAGTATCGATTGGTTTGTCGGCAGAAAGGGAGACAATAATAAATGAGAAACAGACAAGTGTAGGGACTGAAGAAGAAGTAATATGTAAGAGTCAGGATAATAGGGATGATAAGTTTATGGTATGTGAGATAATAGGGATGTTAAGTATAGATATAGAAGTGGGAGAAATAGGGATGAAGAGTATTAGGATGGTGAGAAGAAAGACTTGGAGGATCAAGTAAAGAGTCAGATTTAAATAAGAATTGAAGATTAAATGAACAAAGGATAGAGATAGGTGAATTGTAGTATAGATATAGAATAGAGAGTAGATATAGATGTATAGAGAAGAGTATAAGTAAGTGTTTAGGGAAAATAAAGCTAAGTATAGGATAAATATGGGAGATAGTTAGATATAGGTATATAGGATGAGAAGGAAAATTAAATGTAGGAAGAAAATAAGATAGGTTAAGTGTAGATATTTCTTATAAGATTAGTGGAAAGTTAGGAATAGAATAAAAATAGGATAGGTATATAGGATTAGTTAGGGGGAAGTGAAGTATAGTGAAGATTAGTTAAAAGAAAGTTAGGAATAAGCTAGGTAGATAGGATGTGTATAGGATGTTTATAAAATTAGGTGAGAGTTAGGAATAGGATAGGGATATAGGATAGGCGTAAATATTTTTTTTGATTGGATATAAGGTAGGTAAGTTAGATAGATAAGGGTAGAGAGAGATAAGCAATTTTTTTGTAAATTTTTGTTTGGCAGTCTAAATGCTTTATATTTGCATTCAAATAAGTGGGATTTTTTGTATTCAAATAGGGGGAAAATACTCATATTTAGACCAGAGTAGAAAATTAATTTATTACATCAAATAATTTTCATCACCGTGTATAAGGAATTTTATTAGATAATACGCCTTATTAAAAAAAAACCGTGGAGAATAAAAATTCATTCGTTAAAAATAAGAGATTTAAATCATTTACAAGACGCTTGCTATAAAAAAGGAAGCAGTATTAAAATGCTCTACGTGTAATTTAATTATTCCGAGTAAAGAAACAAATGGAAATTACGTGCAAAATTTATATTAATTAACTCGATTTTAAGTAACCGGCATTAAACAAAATGTACTGATAATAATTAATATTTGATTAGGAGTCACTAAAAATTAAAGGGTATTATTTTTAATTGAAGTTAATTGGACCATTAGTAACATATAATATGTATAAAAGCTAGTAAAAACCCAATAATATTCAGATCGTAGAAGTATTATGTTTGAACACCTGCGTATTTTTAAATGTTTTATGTTCTGCGTAAAATTTGCAGATAACACATGGTTACAGAGAATGTTGGAGAAACCGTTGCTTAATATTTACGGGAAATGCTAATAAGGTGGGTTATTTCACAAGTCCACATGGAGTGAAAATAACCGATACTAAAGAATATAGATTTGTACCGCTTGGAACAGGGTAGATAGAGACAGATAATATGCGCAAGACAGAGACACATATAGTAAAAGGCGTGAGTTGAGCAACGTCACTGGGTTGCGATTGGTTGAAAATCAGAGGCAAACAGGAGAGGTAAAAATAACATTTCTGTATAAAAATTAATTAGTTATTCCCAGACGTTGCGAGCCGTGTCGAAATTTCTGAGATTTAACTGGTGCGAGTGCAAATTTAATAAGAACCGACGCACAGGCGGTCGAGATGGGAACATAGTATACGAAATTCTAGAAACTGGCCGTTTTGAGTACAAAACCGACAGACAGGCTAACCACTATATATACCCGGGTTAATATGAGTTTAGCTCTCTTAGATTTTCAATTGATTCAATGCGTTAAACAGTGCTTTTTAGTTTTCCGATTTTGATAGAATAATTTAAACAGTTTGCTTGTATATTTTGGTGATTTAAAGCAGTTTGTTCTTGACGTGCTACAATGAATGTAATTTAGTGCACTTAGAAAAGAAGATACAAGGTAATAAAGTTTAGTATCACTGTACCAATTAGTCAAATTTGCAACGACAAATGAATACACAAAGGTAGGCAGTTTTGGCGTATATTTGTGAAAGAAGTATGAATTTCTTTGCTATTTTTCGGGGATGTTAATAATTAAATGATTCGTAAACGTGTCTGGATCCACAAAACAAGCTTCAGATATACACAGATGAGTTCCGGAAAAGCACTGAAACAACTTTAGATGAATGGTGGTGTAGAGAAAATGTTTAAAAGCGACCAGTAATCCGAGGACGTAAACATAACCCAGTTGGAATGGTAAAATTAGCAAGGACGATGTACATTGAAGCCACTAGTGCAGTAACCTTCAGGTATCTTATGCTTTGTTGTTCAATTTTTGATGTTTTGGTGTGTGTTGAATAACTTTATAATTGATTTACTTAAAATGGACAGTAGTGAAATTGTACTAACAACAAATTTTTAATTTTAAGGTGAAATTTTCTTGTTTAAGTAGAAAGTGGTATTTAGTATTTATGTTCTTGATTATGATGAAAATTTGGGTATGTCTTTGAGCTCAATTAGACGAACCTGGTTAATTAACGTAAAGGGGTGGTAGATGCTCCCTTTGTACTCAGACTCAGGTCTGCATATATTGTTATATTAATTAGTAGGCATCCTACAAGGACTTTAATTCTGGATGCACATTAAAATGATAGAAAATTTAATCTTGAAATTTTCTGATACTGAAATTTATGCTGAATTTTAAATTTGAAATTTTAATGTATTGTGAATATTGATGTAAATAGAGTTAACGTTGATGTTTGTGGTAGGAATGTGTTTTTTTTATGAATGAGGATGAAGGTTTATCTAGGTGAGCAGCCGAGGCGGAAAAGAGTAAAGAGGCGATTAACAGAAGAAAGTCAACGGACCAGTTAAGTTAATAGCTTTTGTAGGTTTCACAGCATTCTTGACGCCCAATTTGTGGGGCTCGATTCGAAAACCGTAGTTCCCGGATTTTGGGGTTTCACAAATATATATATATATATATATATATATATATATATAATTTTCCTGTACAGGATTAAGACTGGAGTAATTTAATATGCACAAGCGTTAATGTATAATATTTAACAAATGGATTAAGTAACGTAATATCAATAATCCATTTACAGAATTAACACGAGGGCGAGTTAATAAGTACAAGCAAGAACAGAAGTTCATATAACACGCACATTGTGTGAGATAATGGAAAATGCATACAAATACAGTATAAATGATCCATTCACAGGATTAACACAAGTGTTTGTTAATACGCAACAAACAAGAAACAATAGGAAATAGACTTTCCTTCTAGCTCTTCTAGAAAACGACGTCGGATTTTTACGTCACGCTGCTCTACCATATCCAAAAATTCTACGGCGTCTTCTTATTCCTCTTGTAGTTCCACGGTCTTATCGCCCCCACGCATTTTTTTAACATTGAAATGGTTTTTCTAATCTGTAAATATAACAAGGTTTAACGCATAAAATACCTTGAACAGTGAAAAATTACCTTATTGGTTTCGTGGGGACTATCACCTCTATCTGCAGCAACGCCTTAGAGGCCGTGATACTAGTCGAGGCCGTTCCTTGTTGTTGTTCACTGAAAAATTTCGATAAATTTTAGATAAAGTAAATACATTAAATAAATTAAATTTATGTTAAGCCAATAAATACATAGTGCGTTACTTCAGGTGTTGGTAGATTGTAGACTGCCACAGGTGAATTGGTCAACGATGTCAACGTCTCCTTCAACACCTCATTAGCAGCGGCTATCAGTTGGTCTAGTGCTTTAACTTTACCGCTATCAACTTTACTACTAGCTTCTAAGGATAATTTTGAATAAGTTTTCATTTTGTTTTGTTATTTGGTTAGAATATACCACAACTGAAATTTGCTAAAAACTGATTTGCTATATATCACATTATCGGTATATAAAGTGCTCTAACAACATGAACAGCAGAAAGTTCAATAAATCTAATCAGCAAGAATTGTTATGCTAAGCATAATCTAGATATTAGTTGTAGAAATAACAACTACGCAGAAATATGATTAAAAACGGTCAGCAAGCAATATAATGCTGATGTATTGTCTATATAATAATTATAGAAAACAATCAGTGGTAATGTAAAAGTAATTTATATTTCAGTTTTGTAGATGATACATTTCAAGAAATTTTGGAACAGATCGGTCTAGTTGCTGTTTTGCTACTGGGATTATTATAGTAAAGTACAAAAGGGAGCTTTACTGAATCGATTTCGCAGTGAGTCGGCAATACCATACGTAAACGACGTAATGAACTCTGGATCATGCCGTTGTGGGTATTCTAGTTAATTTTTAACTGCATTTCTGTTAATGTCAATGTTATAAATGTAAAATTGCGATTTTTAGAAGAATCAATCTGTAATAATGCAAATGTAATTCATATTTCAGTTGAATAGATGATACATTATAAAGAAATTCGAAACCGATCGGTCTAATTGCTGTATTGCTACTGAGATTATTAAATTAAGGTACCAACCGGACCTATTCTGAATCGATTGCGCAGTGAGACGGTGATAGCTTCAGCAAACGACGAGATGAACACAGAGCTTTACCCTTGCGAATATCTTTGTTAATTTTTAGCTCCATTTCTCTTTATTTCAATGTTATACATGTAAAAATGCGCCTTCAAGTGGTAACAATCTGTGGTAATGTAGAAGTAGTTTATATTTCAGTTGAATAGATGACACATTATAATGAATTTCGAAACAGATCGGTCTAGTTGCTGATTTTCTACTGGGATCATTAAAGTAATGTATCATAGGGTGCTTTTCTGAATCAGTTTTGCAGTCAGTCCGCGATAGCATACACAAACACCGAAAATAACTCAGAATGTTACCGTTGCGGGTATACCTGTTAGTTTTTAGCTGCATTTCTGTTTATAGCAACTTTACAAAATGTAAAAATATGCCTTTAGGAGGAAACAATCAGTGGTAATGTAAAAGTAATTTATATTTTAACTAAATAAATGATACATTATAAGGAATTTTAAAACAGATCTGTATAATTGGTGTTATTCTACTGGCATCGATAAAGCAAATTTTCAAAGAGAGCTTTTCTGAATTGATTTCGCAGTCAATCGGCAATAGCATACGCAAACGACGAAATGAACTCTGGAGGTTGCCGTTGCGGGTATCCTTGTTAATTTTTAGCTGCATTTCTGTTTATGTCAATGTTATAAATGAAAATGCGCTTTTAAGAAGAAACAATCTGTCGTAATGTAAAAATAATTTACTTTCAGTTGAAAAGATGATACATTATCAGGAATTTGGAACAGATCGGTCTAATTGCTATTTTTCTACTGACATCATTATGGTAAAATACCAACTGAAACTTTTCTGTATCAATTTTGCAGTGAGGCGATTATAGCTTAAGCAAACGACAAAATGAACTATGAACGCTACCGTTGCGGGTATCACTGTTAGTTTTTAGCCGAATTTCTGTTTATATCAACGTTATAAGTGTAAAAATGCGTCTTTAAGAGGAAACAATCGGTAATAATATAAAAGTAATTTATATTTAACTTGAGTAGATGATACACTATAAGGAATTTCGGAACAGATCGGTCTAGTTGCTGTTTTGCTACCGGGATTATTAAAGTAAAATACAAAAGGGAACTTTTCTGAGTCGATTTCGCAATCAGTCGGCAATAGCATACGCAAACGACGAAATGAACTTTGGATGTTGCCGTTGAGGGTATTCTTGTTAATTTTTAACCGCATTTCTGTTTATTTCAATGTTATAAATGTAAAAATGCGCCTTTAAGAAGAAACAATCTGTTATATTGTAAATGTAATTTATATTTCAGTTGGAAAATGATACGTTATAAGGATTTCGAGACAGATTGGTCTAATTGCTGTTTTGTTAGTGACATTATTAGAGTAAAGCACCAACCGGAGCTTTTCTGAATTGTTTTCGCAAGTCAATCCGTGATAGCATAAGCAAACGACGAAATGAACTCTGAATGTTACCGTTGCGGGTATGCTTGTTAATTTTTAACTGCATTTCTGTTTATTTCAACGTTATAAAGGTAAAAATGCGCTTTTAAGAGGAAACAATCTGTAATAATGTAAAAGTAATTTATATTTCAGTTGAATAGATGATACATTATAAAGAAATTCGGACCAAATCGGTCTAATTTCTGTTTTGCTACTGACATTATTAAAGTAAACGACTAACCGGAGCTTTTCTGAATAGATTTCGTAAGTCAATCCGTGATAGCATAAGCAAACGATAAAATGAACTCTGAATGTTACCGTTGCGGGTATGCTTGTTAATTTTTAACTGCATTTCTGTTTATTTCAACGTTATAAAGGTAAAAATACGCTTTTAAGAAGAAACAACTGTAATAATCTGTAATAAGTTATATTTCAGTTGAATAGATGATACATTATAAGGAATTTTGGAACAGATCGTTGTATACACAGAGACGAAAGAATCTTCTTATTGGTAGTTCTTACCTAGTAAAGTTTTCTCGCTTTAATTGTGGCATAATTATTATTTCTGTTTTTTAGACCAAACTTTTACTAGATAATTATTTGTAGTGTACTCAATGGTAATAACATAATAATTACACAAGCTACCCATAAGCGCAAATGACTTTTCTGTTCAACGGTATACATAACGGGCTTCGTCCTTACAGTTGTGTTTTGCTATTCTCTAGAGGATGTGTTTTATAAAGTTCTTGTTGTTGCGCGAGTTACATATCCCCAAATTAGAATATATATGTAATTAGTAGAACCATTAAGAATTAAGAATTATTAAACCTTATGTTAGATCATCATCATTTTGTTATCGACCTTACTTAAGGTCGGTTTGACGAACTCTAACTTCTTTTCTATTCTGTGCTAATCTAAAAAGCTCTACATACCCTTCACAACCTAAATTTCTAATAATTTGACTAATATAGTTTGGCCTAGGTCTTCATATATCCTTCTATCTTTTTCCTATCCAGCTGATGGTTGTTAAAGAACTCTAACATGTTTACATGATTACCATTTATAAGGAAATGAAATATAACCTGGTTATCCGCTTCAAAAAGGAAAAGCGTTAAATTATATATTATGGTAAGGCTTAACCAACGAATCGCTGCCAACATGCCAGACCGCTACCTAATTGTGAGTTATGCCATGGTGACGTTTATTAAATTATGTTATGGTAAGGCTTAAGCAACGAAACGCTACCAACAGGCCAGACCGCTAACCAATTGTGAGTCATGTCCTGGTGACATTTAGTTAACTGATTTTTATTTTTCTTTTTGTTTTGTTTTCGAACCTACTTAAAGTCGGTTTGACGCAGCTCTAAATTCTTTTCTATTCTGAGCTAGTCTAAAAAGGTCTACATACCCTTCACAACCTACATCTCTAATAATTTGACTAATATAGCTTTGTCTAGGCCTTCCTACTCTATTTTTATTTGGTAGTCTATAATCTAAGACTTTACTAAATAGTCCCTCATGTCTTAACTGGTGCCCTATCATTCTATCTCTCCTGACCTTCAATTGTTTCCACATACAGGGATCCTCACCTATCCTTCTATAAACTTCCTCGTTTGTTACTCTATCTGTCCAACTAGTCTTTAACATTCTCCTATAACACCAAGTTTCAAAAGCTTCTTTTTTCTTATCTACTTCTTTAATTGTCCAAGTCTCACTACCGTATAGTAGAACGCTCCATACGTACGACTTTAAGAAACTTTTCTATTATCTAAACTAATACTATTAGCTATTAGTAAGTTTTTCTTTTTAAAACATTTTTCTAGCTTGAGCTATTCTAGCTACTATATCCCTTCTGCTACGTCCATCTTTTGTAATTATACTACCTAAATAGCAAAATTCATCTACCTCCTCTAACTCGGTATTACCTATTTTTAATTTTGGTTTAGAACTAGGCTGTAACTCACTTGTCATTATCTTTGTCTTTACTGAGTTAATTCTCATACTATAGTTACTCCGTAGTATCTCATCTAAAATATTTAAAACTCTCCTAACTCTTTTCTAGACTCTGCTATAATGGCTATATCATCTGCAAAACGTAACATGTCTATTTTCTGTCCCTGTACACTAATACATATCTCTTTTCTCTCTAGCTAAGTTTAAAGCTTCCTCAATATAAACATTAAAATCAAGGAGACAGTATACAACCCTGTCTAACACCATTTCTAATCTTAGCTTCCTTTTCTATTTAATCAAATCTAATTACTACGCTTTGGTTTTTATATAGACTGTAAATAATTTTTCTATCCCTATGAGAATTCCTATTTTTGCAAAACCCTGAACATAACAATCCAATTAACCCTATCAAATGCTTTTTCTAAATCTACAAACGCGAAATAAGTCTTTTTATTTTTTTGTAACCTTTTTTCGATAATTACCCTAATCATTAGTATCGGTTCTCTAGTCCCTCTGTCTTTACGAAAACCATATTGGTCTTCGCCTAAATAATTCTCAGTCAAAGCTTCTACTCTATTTTTAATTATTATTGTTAGTATTTTGGAAGCATGAGAAGTTAAACTAACCGTTCTAAAATTCTCACACCTATCAGCTCCTGACTTTTTTGGGATTGGGATAATAATATTTTTTTCGAAATCTATTGGAACCTCACCTGTGTCATATATTACTTTTACTAGTTCATATAATCTATCTAAAGTTTTCTGACTTGCATATTTTATTAATTCTGCGGGAATATCGTCGATCCCTGGCGCTTTATTTATTTTAAGATTCCAAACAGCTCTATCAAATTCCTCTCTTAATATTGAGAACCCTATTTCTACATCCTCTTCTTGGTCGTTTTCTAACTCATCCATATCGTCTCCCTTATATAATCTTCTAAATATCTTTTCCATCTATCTGCTACCTCAACTTTATTTATTAGAAGCTCATTATTCTCGTCTCTAATACCATTATATTTTTTCCTATCTTCCCCAAAAAACTTTTTAACTGCCCTGTAAGCCCTGTCTGTCTTACCTACTCTCAAATCATCTTGTATTCCCTTACAATTCTCCTCCATCCATTTATTTCTAGCTTTTCTACACTCATTTACTATCTTATTTCTAACTCTATTATATTTTTGCTTATTTTCACTATCCACTTCTCTGAAAGGTTTAAGCTTTATTCTATTCTCTATTGAATCTAATATCTCCTTTGTTACCCACGGTTTTCTCGCTTCTATTTTTTTCTTACCTATAGTCTGTGTTGCTGTATCATGTACAGTCAGTTTTATTTCTTTCCATCTATTTTCTACGTTCCGTCCTACAGCTATCTCTTTGCTCTTATTATCTAATACTTATTTATATTCCTCTTTTACCCTACTATCATTAAGCTTACCTACATCCCATCCCTCTCTTTTAACCTTTCTCAATTTTTTGAATTTTAGTTTACACTTTATTTTAACTGAGTTATGATCGCTATCTATGTCAGCCCCTGGATAACTACGACAGTTTTTAACTTGGTTTCTAAATCTTTGTTTAACTAAAATATAATCTATTTGGTATCTAGCCCTATCACCTGGCGCTTTCCAGGTATATCTTCTCCTAACGTGTTGTTCGAATAAGGTGTTTACAGTTACTAATCTATGTTCCTGGCAAAACTCAACTAATCTTTCTCCTCTATCATTTCGTCTGCCATACCCAAACCAATTTTTCCCTCACTACCTTCTCCCACTGGCGCATTAAAATCGCTCATAGCTATTAAATTCTCATCTCCTTTTACTTTTCTCACTATACTATTTATATCCTCGTATACTTTTTCTACTTCCTCATCCTCGTACTGAGTAGTTGGCATGTAAACCTGTACTAAAACAGTGTCTGTGGGTTTTGTACTCAATCTAACCATAATTATTCTATCACTAAATTGTAAGTACTCTTTAACTTTATGCCCTAATCTTTTACCTAACACTATTCCTGCGCCTGCCTGTCCATTAGTTGAAGAAGTTGTAATTATTCTATAATTATCTTTCCAAAAGTCATTACTATCTGGCCATCTCACCTCACTAATACCTAAAATGTCCAGCTTTTCCTTTCTCATTTCGACTAATAAATTCGATGTTAGATGCAACATTGTAATTTTAAAAAACATAATAAAAATGTTAATTGAACTTTAACAAGCCAGACAGTGAGAACGCAAACAGACATTGTATTCCAGTCGTAACGTGATACTGCAGGTGCAGGTCACAGTAGGTTATAAGACAGCAGTTGTTAGAGTTAAGATTGTTACATTGTATTAAATATAAGGCAGACATTAGCTTTGCTGTTCTCACAAGCAATGTGAGGGGCAGGGATTGCATAAATTCTCGCAAGAGCCCAAGATGACCAGTCAGTCTAGAGCTTCTTAACTTTTACATTGTTGTCGGTTCAGCTACTCACCATAATTTTAATTTATCTAATTAGTGAAGGTCAAGTTAGAATAATTTCGATCACCAACGTTAATGAACATAACCTACTTGTAAATTTAATCATTGTAATTCAGCATAAAGTAAATCTGTTAGAAAAAGTTTTTTGGAAAAGCTTTTTAAGAAGTCGCTCTAGGAGACCCAAAACCTAACTGGCGCAGTTGTTAGTAGACCAAAAGGGCTTTAGATGAATCTAAAATCGAGGAAGCTGAAGGTCGTGAATTTCGATTCTTAATCTGGAAAAAGAACCAACTGGGCAGAGTACAAAAATAAACAAAGTCCATATGCAAAGAGGAAAAAAATGAAACTGCTAAACAAACTCGTGTAAGTACCAAAGTTTATTTTCCTTAACAATTATCAACTGAATATTGATACTAGATAGTAAGAAAAATTTTTTTATGTATGAACAATTTTTAGGTACAATTTGTATTACAATTCATTATTTA
The DNA here is from genome assembly GCA_036346225.1 of Platerodrilus igneus. Classification (NCBI taxonomy): domain Eukaryota; kingdom Metazoa; phylum Arthropoda; class Insecta; order Coleoptera; family Lycidae; genus Platerodrilus; species Platerodrilus igneus. The sequence goes on along the minus strand of JARFIW010000798.1, from coordinate 22,591 downwards.
ATTATTTCTGAAATGAATTTAATCAAAAAACTTATTATTTAACAAAGGAAACAAAAATACGCATTTATGTGCACAATTTACTACAATTTATTAAAATAAAACGAAACGATTTATTTAGCAAAGTCTGAAGCTTTAATGTATAAATAGAATGCAATTATTTTTATTATTTTATTACAGCAATTATTATTACTAAAACGATTCAATTCCTATCACATTTTTACAAAACGTTATAATTAGATATTTTCAAGGTGACATGTCAACGGAAGTAATTAATTATAAAGAAGCATTTCATTCACTTATTAATGCAGTGTTTAACGAAACAATTATAGCAACTTTACTTATTATTGCAACACTTAAATTACTCATCACAAGTCTGAACAAAAGCATATAATTGTAACGCAATTATTGCAGAAAACTATTCAGAAAACTGAAACTCAATCGCAACAGTTACCTTTGCAAAGCTATACATACACACGCCAACGCGACAATAATTGACGAAACAATTACCAAGCAGAAACTTTCAATGTTATTATATCACTTTATAACTACACATAAAATATACGTAAAACGATTTTTTAAATAACTGTAACAATCCAAACTGAAAAGCATCAATACAAACTGAAGAATAAATGTTAGTTATACCAAAACTATACGAACTGAAAATAATAATTAATTGTTATAGCAACCATTAACAACCATAAATTCCGATCTATAACACTACCTTGGAAGTATTTCTCAATGTGACGGAAAACAAGAACTTTATGAATTTTTATAACCGCGTGCGAGATATTTTTATAATCTTTTTACAAACCAGGAGATAGTAAACGCAATGTGTTACTCCTACGCCTAATAGTAAGCAAGCTGACCGGCAGAGCACTAACTCTGATTGCCAGTCGCGAGATCTAATTAAATGGAAAGAATTCAAATGCATTATGATAGCATATTTCGGAAACCAAAGAAACATCAAATGTCTGACCCGCCATTTAATAAACCTAGAAATGGAAAATAACCAATCACCCTATCAATTGGTTATTAAATGTCACGACGTACGAAGTTTAATTTTGACAAAGCTAAAAATTGAGGAACCCGACCAAAACATAAGACTATTGAAGGCGAAAATGTACGACAAAATGGCCTCAGACACATACATCAATGCCTTACCTGAACGGTTATCGGATAAAATAAGGTTTCAACACCCCCAAAATTTAGAAAAAGCCATGAATATGATTGTAGAAGAAGAGAACGTTATGTACTATTGAAATAGACTGTATAACCCAAACGCAAACAAAAAATTACTGAGGCAAACGCAAATACCGAATGGTTATCGACTATAGAAAGCTTAACGAGAAGACGGTAGACGTCAGGTACCCATTACCCAATATAACAGAGATTTTAGATAAATTAGGAAAGTGTTAATATTTTTCGACGTTAGACCTCGCCTCAGGATATCACCAAGTAGAAATGGACGAAAAGGACACAACTAAAACAATTTTAGCACACCTATAGGACACTATGAATACAAACGCATGCCGTTTGAATTGAAGAATACAACCGCCACCTTCCAAAAACCTACGGATAACATTTTAAGAGGAATACACGATGAAAAATGTCTTGTGTACCTGCACGATATAATTGTATATTCAACATCACTCGTAAAACACATAAAAAATTAAGAGAAGTTTTCGAAAGACAAGCGCATTTCAAAGTCCAATTAGACAAAAGCGAATTTTTACAAAAGGAAGTATTATTTTTAGGACACATAATAACCGCACAAGGAGTTATGCCAAATCCAGACAAAACCAATGCAGTACTAAATTACCCCCTAACCAAAACAAATAGAGAAATTAAAAGATTTTAGGACTCGGTGGTTATTATCAAAAATTCATAAAATGTTACGCACAAATAACCATACCACTAACAAACTGTTTAAAGAAAAGCAACAAGATTGAACACACCCTAGAATTTATCAAGGCAGTAGAGAAGATTAAATGTATCCTTACCAATCACCCCATATTAGAATACCCCGGTATTTCAAAACCATTTATGTTAACAACGAACGCATCGAACGTAGCACTAGGCGCAGTATTAAACTAAGAAAAAGTAGATAGCGATAAACCAATCAGCTACGCATCTATAATTTGAAACGAAATGGAACAAAAGTATAGTACAATTGAGAAAGAACTATTAGGGATAATTTGGGCAACAAAATATTTTAGACCATATCTTTATGGAAAAAAATTCTATATTTACACCGACCATAGACATTAATATGATTATGTTAACTCAAAGAACCAAATTCAAATGACAGCGATGGAGGATTGGATTAGAAGAATATGATTATGAAATCATACACAAAAAAGGAATTTATAATAATAACGCAAATGCACTACGTAAAATTCAACTTAACGCAATAGAAACAGAATCAATTATGGGTAACGTAGACGAAACAGAGATAAGAGGAGACCCAAAAGATATAGACACTATTCACTCAACACAAAACGAAGAACCAAAACCGCAATTAAAATTTTAAATGAAGCTATCGACATAAAACCAAATCAATTCATAATTACCCAAGTTTTAACAAACCCCATTCCTAGTAAAATATACAAAAACCGATAACAAGAAAATATATCAAATCCAAATAACTAAAGACAATAACGAGCAGCAAACAATTAAGATTCTAAAAGAATATCACCTCGATAAAAAAAACATTTTTACTTTTATTATATAGGAAAGAACATATAACTAATTTAATGTCATACGCGTTAATTATGCACAACAACACGATCCATTTATCAACTAATTTCACACCTTTTAAATTAACATTAGGACACTCAGATTCCCGTAACCCTTACGATAGACATTACAATAAAGAAGTATACCAACTGTATGCTAAAAACCATAAAGAAAAATTAAAAATAACTTATGACAATGTAAAGAATAAATTAGATAACGATAAGGAACGTATTACTACAACCCGTAATAAGAATCCCAATATACATAAATTCAATAAGAGAAACCGCTTACGAAAAAAATTTGAAATGTAAAAAAACAAAACGGCCCCCAGAAATTTAGGTCCTTTCAAAATCAAAAAGATATCAGACAAAAACGAAGCCGTAGCAGATAACGGAAACTTAGTAAAATATATTCACTTAAAGAATTTAAGACAGTCTGTAATTTTAGATGAACAGCCATCACCCTTGTTGTCAACATCCACCCAAATAGAACGGACGACTACATATTAGTCGAAGACATTAAGAACTACCCCGGTAGACTTCCACTAAAATTGGGAAGTATGCAAAATACAATAGATTATTGAACATTCGCACAGCAATTTGACTTAACGGAATTAAAACAAGAATTTTATATAATTAAAGACAATTACTACAGACTGAAACAATCAATGGACACAGCCAAATTCGGGAAAGAATACACGATAGAAATGCTTAATTACAGCAGTATAATAGAAAATATCTAAAAAACACAGACGATAAATTTAATAGATTAATACCAACAGGTCAAGTTACAAGACGAAAAAGGGGACTTATTAACGGATTAGATAATATCATAAAAGCTATCACAGACAACTTAGACAAACAAGATGCAGAACAATATGACAACTCTTAATTGAAAATCAAAACGACTTGAAAACAATTGTTAAAAATCAAATATCATTAACTCAATCGACCATAACAAAATTTAATGATACACTAAGAAAGCTAGTAAAAAATCTAGACAGTATAACCAATACAATAGTAATCCTTGAAAGAAACATGCAAACCACAATGTTATAAATGCGAGATTTAATGAGATTTAACACAATATTTCACCAAATGATATCAACTCTTACTGTAGTCCAACAAATTTTAGCCACCTAGAAAACGCTGTAATATTTGCTAAACTAAACACATTACACGCTAGTATAATACAACCAATAGATTTATTTAATGAATTATTGAAGATTAGATCACTTATAACTAATAGCAAATTTTTTGAAGTAATCTAGTATACTATTTTGAGAAAATAACCATAGTAAAGGTTATGTAAAAATCATCAAATTACGAGTTTAATAGAAATCCCCATAGTAGAAAGTAACACTTATAATTATTATAATTTATTTGCTTTCCTCATGAAAGTTACTAGCAAGTACCAAGTTATTATTCCCAAAACCAAGTTTCTTTCCCTGAATGGAATTAGGTATGGCGTCACGAATGAAAAATGCATAGAAGTAGCACCGAGTCAATACTTATGCCCATCATTAACGACGACAGCTATTCAAGCAGATAGCCCTTGTGAAGTACAATTATTAAGATTTTCAAATCCTTACGACAACTGTGAAGCAAAACCAGTAAAAATCACCAATATAAAAATTCAAAAACTTACGGAAAACAAATGGATTGCTGTATTTCTACAAGAAGTAATAGCAACCGTCCATTGCAACGAAGACAAAAACGACCTAGCATTAACTGGAAGTAAAGTAATCACCATAAAAGAAAATTGCTATTTAAAATTGAAAAATAATATTATTCGAGTTTACCAAGACCCAACGGTAACGAAGAAATTCACAAATTTACGGGAACTACAGTTCAAGCTTACGTAACCCGAAGACAATGAAATCAACAAAAACTTATGCAACTGGAATACCTAGACCTAGACGATCTCAACCACGCTGTAAAGCTAATGGACAATTACAAAGAACATTTAAGTGAATTGAAAGTGTCAAAAGTACATTATGACAATATCAGTGTTAAGACAATTTAACTAATTATTGTAATCATTTTGTTAACTATGTATGTATTGTACATAATGTATCTTGGATATAAAAACAAAGAAACAAATTTTAGTAGTAAGAAACGAAAAACAAAAGGAATTAAAGAAATAATAAATAAACCCTTAGGAACAATGAGTTTTAAAAATTAAGCAAAACTTCTTAATTTTCATATACGTCGGGAGGAGTTACATATCCCCCAAATTAGAATATACATGTAATTAAGAGAACCATTAAGAATTAAGAGTTATTAAAATTTAAGTTAGACGCAACATTGTAATATTGAAGGACATAATAAGAAGGTTAATAAAAGTTTAACAAGCCAGACAGTGAGAATGGAAACAGACATTATATTCCAGACGTAACGTGATAGTGCAGGTGCAGGTCACAGTAGATTATAAGACAGCAATTATTAGAATTAAAATTGTTACATTGTATTAAATAAAGAAATAAGCAAACATTAGCTCTGCAGTTCCCACACGCAATGTGAGGGGCAGGGATAGCATAAATACCCGCGAGAGCCCAAGATGTCCAGTCAGTCTAGAGCTTCTCAACTTTAACATTGTTGTCAGTTTAGATACTCATTATAATTTTAATTTATTTAATTAGTAAAAGTCAAGTTAGAATAATTTCGATCACCAACATTAACGAACATAACGTACTTGTAAATTTAATCATTGTAATTCAGTATAAAATAAATTTGTTAGAAAAAGTTTTTTGGAGAAGCTTTTTAAGAAGTCGCTCCAAGAGGCCCAAAACCTAACTCGCACCGTTCTTCATAACGCAAAAGGTCAGCTCAATTTGTTAACTTGAGTATATCCAATTACCAAAGGCCAATGACGATGCTTTACTATGCGGTTAAGTCCGTAAATAATCGTACAGATCTACTCGTTTTCCTAAGTCTCAGAAATTGTACAATATTTTTCTGAATCGATTTTCTTGTCAGTCGGCGATAGCGTAAGCAAACGACGACCGTTGCGGGTATCCTTGTTAATATTTAGCTGAATTTTTGTTTATTTCAACGTTATAAAAGTAAAAGTGCGCTTTTAAGAGGAAACAATCTGTGGTATTGTAAAAATAATTTATATTTTAGTTGAATGGATGATACATTATAAGGATATTTGGAACAGATAGGTCTAATTGCTGTCTTGCTACTGACATTGTTAGAGTAAAGTACCAACGAGCACATTTAACCGTCGCTTTACAACATTTACAAGGTTTTATTAAATGAATAGATGAATACCGAGATATTGGCGCTTAGAGTAAAGTCTAGAATTCAGCTGTGAGGCTACAAATTTTCCCGTAAGGGAAGATTGGTACAACCTAGTATAAAAGCTCAAATAATTATTGGGAAAACTAACAAGTTTTTGTGCACAGAAGAACAAAATTACTAGAAGAAGCCGCGACTGAAAGCAATAAACGTATACATAATAGCGACATTCCCAAAATATAGATTAGGAGTACTTACATAAATTGATACAAGCTATCAGTAGCTAATGATTGTGGCGTAGCAATTTGTATTTAAAATTTTATTCACGTTTTTGTCTATTTCAGGCCTTAATCAATTCAGTTCTTATTCTAATATGGAACTCACTATTTATAATTTATACATATGCAAGCGTATTGTCACCATTGACAAAGATTTTGCTTGAAAAACCGTGCGTTTGGAGAATTAGTTATTATTATTAAACGACTATACAGTGTGTCCAAATTTCGAGTCTCTACATTGTGATTTCAGTTATCATAAGAGATAGAAATTGGGTTAAATGGGGAAAGATTTGGAGGAATCCAAGCCAGTTTTGTATCCGTTAACAAAATTGGTGTAAGTTGTCTGGTTTTGGAGATATTCGAAGAAAACTAAAAATGGCGGATTTTGTTTTTTGATAATAAAACATGAATCATAAGTCGCACCATCACAAGACTTGCACATTATTAAGACACTTTTCTAAAAGGAGTATTTTAGCATAAACAGAATCATTCGACTGTCTTTTGTTTTCGAGGAAACGCCCACAACTTTTGTTTTTCTTATGGCCGCCATTTTGAATATTAAGTGAATATTATGCGCCTTAAAATTACCTTTTCAAAAATATGCCACATGTCTATAAAAATGCAAAACTATCCTAAATTTTAAAAATAACTAAATTTGTATGTTCTTTAACGTTTGGTAATCCCAACAGGGCAAAAATTTGATTTCTACTTTATGAAAAGTACAATACACATTTTATAATGTACACAAACAGCATTTGTCACAAATTATTAATTATGGTGCTACTAAAGTTAAAATGATATCGTTTTATAATAGTAGGCGGTGGTATGTGACAAAACCAAACAATTGAATTACAGTTATATGTCAAACAAATTCTAAAATTTAGATAAACTTGTGTGTGTTGTAAGTTTTGGTGCCGGTGGTGCTGCATTTTTAATTTAAAAAATGGCACATGTCTACAAGTTTTCGAATGAGGAAAAGTTTGATATGCTAAATAATTATTTACAATCGTTTCGGAACGCTGATACGGCATCCGCCAGATATTTGGAATTGTATCCAGAAAGACGACAACCGCATAAAACATACTTCAGAAAAATTGTAATGAATTTACTGAATTATGGTGCTTTTGAACAGACTAGGGAACAATACGACTTAAACAATAGAGAACGTGTTCTAAGCATTACTGAGGCGGTAACACGAAATCCATCCACATCCGTAAGATCTGTAAGCCGTGAACTTAATATTCCAAAATCAACTGTTCATAATATTTTAAAAAAGGAAAAGTTTCATCCTTATAAACCTACTATTGTCCAAGGCCTTAAAAGAGAAGATTTCGCCAGACGAATGCGTTTTTGTAATTGGTACATCCAAAAATGCGAGGAAGAACCGCACTTTCCAGAATTGATAATATGGACAGACGAAACGCGGTTTACCAATTGCGGGGTGTTCAATAAACATAACACGCATCACTGGAGCACTGAAAATCATCATCTGACAGCGCAACGCAAATTTCAAACGAGATATGGATTTAACGTTTGGTGTGGTATCTTAGGTAGTTAATTATGATATAAATATTTTAGTAAATTAACCAATGTAATTAATACTTTTATAGGTAATAATTTGATTGGACCCTTTTATTTTGTCAATAACCTTAATGGCGCCAGATATACGAAATTATTAAGAGACCAAATAATTCCGGCTATTAGAGGACTTGTACCAACTGATGATGATTTTCGAAAACTATGGTTTCAGCAAGATGGTTGTCCAGCTCACAATTCCCGAGAAGATAGCGCCCTTTTAGCTGAACATTTTGGTCAAAATATTATATGCAATAGTGGACCAATTATGTGGCCGGCAAGATCACCAGATCTTACACCACTTGAATTTTAATTATGGGGTTTTGCTAAAAATGAGGTATATGAGTTTGAACCGCCTCATAATATAAACGAACTCCAGGAAAGAGTCCGTGACATTCTTAACTCTATAAATAGGCGCACGTTAAGCAGAGTTGTACGGAAAGTTTTAATTAATTGTCGAATGTGCCGTGATGCAAACGGACAGCATTTTCAGCATCTACGGGAAGGAATTTAGATGATAGTTTGCTGTTTCGGTCACATTTAATTTTGTTCCCTAAATTAGATAAGATAGGCTACAGTTTTATGTTTAAGTTAATTTTAAGATTTATATCCAATACTTTACGAGTTCTACTTAACAAAATGTATGTGGTACTACTACTACTACTACTGTTTGGAAAGTAGAAATCAAAATTTTGCCCTGTTGGGATTACCAAACGTTATAGAACATACAAATTTAGTTATTTTTAAAATTTAGGATAGTTTTTGCATTTTTTATAGACATGTGGCATATTTTTGAAAAGGTAATTTTAAGGCGCATAACATTCACCTAATATTCAAAATGGCGGCCATAAGAAAAACAAAAGTTGTGGGCGTTTCCTCGAAAACAAAAGACAGTCGAATGATTCTGTTTATGCTAAAATACTGCTTTTAGAAAAGTGTCTTAATAATGTGCAAGTCTTGTGATGGTGCGACTTATGATTCATGTTTTATTATCAAAAAACAAAATCCGCCATTTTTAGTTTTCTTCGAATATCTCCAAAACCAGACAACTTACACCAATTTTGTAAACGGATACAAAACTAGCCTGGATTCCTCCAAATTTTTCCCCATTTTACCCAATTTCTATCTCTTATAATAACTGAAATCACAATGTAAGAGACTCGAAATTTGGACACACTGTATACGAAAAACACGCACGTTGAAATGCCTCGTTTGAACTTTGAACTAAAGCTTTTGAAAAAGGTTGAGCGTATAGACAATAGAAGCATCCCTCGAAAACAGCGCAAGCTATGGGGTTCGTAGTTTGAAGCCCTTAAAATATAACCTCAGCAAAATTATTAGATAAAAGACTGAACGCTTGCGGCACGAGTTATTCTCTTGAGGGAAGTTGTTGCAATGACGAGGTAGGTTCAATGTGATCGGGTCGATAGCCACAGATGTTCTCCTTTTAGAACTGAACCTATAAAAGGCGATTTTACAAATTTTTAATTGTTAAGTAAAGCGAAGGATGAATATCGGTTACAACATAAAAAATTTCATTATAAATTTATAAGTATTTTGTTTTAATAATAGTAGGAGTATGTAATTTTATACAAGGGTAATTTAGGCATTAATTAATTCACTACATATAGTCGGGACAACGAAAAAAGGCAAGTCACGTGATCAATCGTATTTGTAAAAACTATTGCTTATGCACTTCTCAAGCCAATCGACCATCTTAAATACTATATTTATTAATTTTACCTAGAAAAGCAGCGTTAACAATAGGTAGTTATTTTCTTAAAGCTTATACATTCTAAGATTTGATGACTAGTATTTTATATTTCTGATTGGCTAGCTGTTGCATACTGCCGTGCTAAGGTAGACAGCATTATCTCCATTATTCTGGTAGTTTGGGAAAATTGCAAAATACATCTATCGCTTTAGGGCACGTCCTTTTCGCTAATGTATGAGATTGACATTTTAGAATGTAATATACCTTTAGGCAACAAAAATTGGAAATATATATCAAATAACATTAAAATGGCGGTGACTGCTATTTAGTGTTGTATTCCGCGTTCCAGATTATTGACAACACAATAATAATTGCATTAGAGTACATAAAAAAATTTTGACAAATAAAAATGACAGCAATGTTTTATTTATTTTATTATTCTGTATTGGTTATGGATTCAAAAATATAAAACAAAAAGACTTAAACACAATAGCACAAATTTAGTTGTCATCGTAGTTGTCAATAAGGAAACAGGAATCGTTATTTATAGATATGTTTTCCAAAATTTCATCCGGTTTTGAGGCATTAATGAAGCCAAATTATTTAATACTAAATCTTTTCCTTCTTGCGTAATTCCACGAAGTTTTTTATAGATTTTGGTTTTGTTAATCCTTTTTTAATGTACTTCGCTTACGAAAAAATCAGTTCATAACTTGTACTGGACAAAAAACTTGTTTTGTAAGTTAAACTGTATTTTCCCCTGCTGTTACTTCAACAATATTTTTCAAGTAAGGTTTTGGCTTCATATGTTGAATTTTATAAGTAAAAGTACCATTCGGCCACATAGAGAAATCAGGTACCGTCATTTCCCTGATGTCCACTTTTCCAGAACTTGCAAATAGCACCAAGTTCCTAAAATCCTGAAAATCATAGACTTTCTTTCTTTGTTTTAACGATAACTCCACCTGGTGGTGGAAGCTATCTGCTGCCATGTAGGTGTGCCCTGGCTCAAAATAAAAAAACACAATTTTATTTGCTGATATTTCTGTTGAATTAATAATGTAAAAATAAGTGAACAATGTCCAATTTTTATTTTGTCCACTACAATTGTCCATCTAAATAATAATTTCCTCCATGTCTCGTGTATGTAATAAAAAAGCATGAAAAGTACTGTTGGAATATGCGATAATACGCCCCTGTGGTTTGTTATTTTATATCAACATTATAATATCTTAAGTACGCACCTGCAGACATTAAGAAGCAGAGTGTGCACATTGGAGTTATATTAAAAGTTCAGTTGTGTTTAGTAGTAGGTTAGGTATTCGTGATATGTGGCAGTTTACTGGCAATGCTTTTGCTTTGTATTTAAATGTTAAAGATAAGTAATATAAAACATTATGCCTCCAATTGTGTATTATTGCTTTATTAGAAACAATTTATCATGGTAGCAGAGCGTGGATGATTGTAGTTTGTTAGAAAACGAAGCAGCATTGGTGGTTATAAAAAAATATACAACGTGCACGAGGAACATAACTTTAAACAACGAAGGCATCTGTTAAAACAGGAATTGAAAGTAAAATTTACGCTAATAGAAAATGGGTAATAACGACGTTGTAATTGAAAAGTTTACAAAGGGGTCAAAGTACGACCAGTGGAGACGAGGGTTCATGTTTTTATTAAAATATAAAAAGTGTATCGCTCTTATTGAAAATGAGGTTCGTCCTACAACGACTAAAGAAGAAGATTGGAATTCTATAGTTGATAAAGTTATGTACTTCTTTTTCTGTTGCCGTGCTGGCGGATGATATGATGAATTGTGATACCCCAATGCGGGTGATCGTAAACTTAGATGGTTTATGTACGAAAAAGTCTGAAGCTAAACAGTTACTAGTTGAACGCCAGTTGTGTAATTTAAAAATGAATGATACTGACCACCCTGAAAAGTTTTTTGAGATGTTCGAACGTAAAATCAATCAATTCAGTGTGCTGGTGGTGATGTTAGTCGGAAAAGAAAAGTTAATTATTTAATGATGTATTTACCAGACAGCTGTAGACATCTTATTGAAACAATTGATTTAGTGCCGGAGGCAGAACGTACTGTTAATTATATACGCGAGAAATTAATGAGTCGTAAAGATTTAAATAAAATGACAGACGATGTATGGTCTGTTGAATAGGAAATTAGTAACGCTGAGCCGAATGCTCAAACCTTTAAGGCAAATGTTCTAGTATCTGGTAATGCTGATAAGAAAAATATTATATGTTATGGTTGTGGACGATCCGGTCACATAAAAAAATTGTTGGACTCGTACAGCAAAATATCGGACGAATCAAAATAGTTTTGCAAGCAAAGGCTGTGGATATTCTGATTATGGTCGTAGTAGGGCAAACTTTAAATGACGAGGTAATTTTCGAGGTCATACATCGTATTGGGAAAATTTTCGTGGAAATCTAAGAAGAAATTTCAATCCACAAAGATATAGAGGAAGTGGAGGAAGTAACTTTACAGGAAATGCTGATGCTACTGAGTCAAAGGAAGAATATGATGTCCAATTATTTTATATTGATGTCAATAGCTCTGACGTGAGTAATAATGAAAAAAATAATGTTATTGTAGATTGGTTGATTGATAGTGGATGCACGGATCACATAGTAATGTCAGATAAATATTTTTATAATTATATTTATCTTAAGATCAATACGGAAGTTAAACTTGGCAATGCCGACGTTTTAAGAGCATCAAAAATAGGAAATATTTTATGTAATTTAAAAATGGAAATTCGGAAAGGGTTGTAGATATTAAAAATGTATTTTATGTCCCCGAAATAGGCAAAAATTTGTTAAGTGTTAGTGCTGTCTCTGAATTTTAGCAAATGTGCTACATTAAATGCGTGAATGCAATATTCAAACTATAAATACCTTCGATAGCAGGACCATATGCGTAACAACAACAATTAATATGATATAATGCGTAACAGAGACTTACCAATCGCTGTAGATTATCACTTCATTCAACACGCAATAATATGGAATAGAGGAAAACAGGAGTGATATTTGGAAATTGAAGTATTATACTATTACGTACGGTCACTAGTTATAACCACTGGTGAGTCTTGTTTGTGTGATTGACACATTTCAACACATACCAAAAATTAATCACGTCGGTACAATTAGTAAGGTTCAACTGTCTTATAATTTTGAAAATGAATGAATTTTGTAGATAAGAACCAGTTCTATGTTGTACAATATAGACTGGATTTACCATCATTTATTTAATAACAAATTAAATTACAATTGGCGCGAACATTCCCCCGGCCTGAAATCATGATAATTATTTCAGAATAGAAATTAATAGGATGAACTAAAACAATATACTAACATTAACTGACAATTAACCAATAATAAATGTTTTACCTAATGAAAATAAATATATTCATTTAAAAAGGAAACAAAAATATAATTTTAATTTATCGAGCGGGCAAAGGACACAGCTTAACAACTGGCCTCTTTAAAATCGAATTATTAGTGCGAACTGTGGCGACACGCACCACACCGCCATTCCCCGGAAATACCTGTTCTATCACACCCAACGGCCACCTGAGTGGTGGGGTATTGTCCTGGTGTATAAGAACCAACGTACCAACTCGAACTGGATTCGAAAGGGTATTCCATTTTTCTCTAACTTGCAGTGTATGCAGGTACTCAACATGCCACCGTTTCCAGAAATGCTGGACCATTTGATCGAGTAATTATTTACGGTTTAAGCGATTTAGCGGTTTATCCAACACATTAACCGCCGGTAGCGATTTTAAAGGAAGTAACGTTAAAAAGTGCGCAGGGGTTAAAGGTTGTGGGTCAGAGGGATCTGAACCCAACCATGTGAGGGGCCTTGAGTTAAGAATAGCCTCTATCTGACTTAAAACCGTAGAGAATTCTTCGTAACTCAATATTTGATTACCCTTAGTTTTATATAAATGCGATTTAATGCTCTTATTTTGAGCTTCCCACATTCCTCCCATGTGGAGATCTTGGTGGCAAAACTTCCATTCGATTTTATTTTGCGTAAGATGAGTACCTATTTTTCTATCGAAATCTTCTGAAGTTACAAAGTTATATACGTCATCTAACAAGGCGCTAGCTCCTATAAAATTCGTACCACAATCGGAAAACATTGTAGCACATGGGCCGCGCCGCATAAAAGCGTTTAAAGGCAGCTAGAAATAGGTCCGCCGATAAATCGGACACTAATTCTAGGTGCACTACCCCGTTGCCATACACACGAATAAACATATGTATGCCTTTTGTGACCTTATACCGCGTTTTCTAGTTAATGTTATATAAAACGGACCTGAATAATCTACACCTGTATTTATAAATGGTTTAACCGACGCCACGCGGCAAACAGGAAGGTCGCCCATTATTGGATATGTCGGTAATGGGCGCCTTTTAAAACAAAAATTGCAAGTTTTTATTATTTTGCGAATTAAGCCTCGCGCCGATAAAATCCAATATTTTTGACGTGAAATACACAATACTAAATGAGGCCCTGTATGCAAATGTAATTTATGAATGTGTTCAATAATTAGATTAGTTAAGCGTTCCTGCTTAGGCAACAACATTGGATGTTGATGGTCATAGGCAATATTTTTGCCGCGATCGCCAACTCTAATAAGACCGTCCATTAAAAATGGGCGAAGTTTCTTTAATTGAAGAGTACATTTCCCTTTCTCTAAAAGCATAATCTCGTCCCTAAACCATATTTTTTGAACAATATGAATTAACGTATGTTCTGCTTTAATTAAATCGCTAACCTGTATATTAAATCCTTTAGGTAATAATTTCAAGAATTTTAAAACATATGCGGTAGTATTTAATAATTTAGTCTAAGACGAGCATTTCGAAATCAATTCATAAAGTGGATTTTCCCAATGGCTATCAGGTAAAACGTTAACATGCAAAGTTGCAGATTTCTCTTCGAGGAAAATTGCATTGTTTTCTTGAAAAGATTTTATTGGCCAATTTTTATTACCGGACAAAAGCCATTTAGGTCCAGTTAGCCAATGCGTTGCGGTTAATAACTGCGATGGAATTAATTCACGGGAGAGACAATCGGCTGGATTATCCCGCCCTTCAACATGGTGCCAAACACGCGGTGGCAAAAAATCTTGGATCTGGGACACCCTATTTGAGACGAATACACTCCGCCGGTGCGGCGATGCGTGTATCCAACTAAGAACAACCATTGAATCCGTAAATGCGTAAATTTCATATAGTTCTATGCGGGGAGTATAAGTTTCTATTACGTACTTTAATAGCTTGGACAATAAAAGTGCAGCACAAAGCTCCAAACGTGGAATTGAGGTTATTTTAATGGCGAAACCCTAGACTTTGCACAAAGTAAACTTATTTTGACTTTTCCTTCAGGCGACGTACCCTTAAATAGACTACGCCCCATAACCTTTCTCAGAGGCGTCAGAAAATCCAATAATCATAACTTTCGAATTTTCAAACACTGATACGTGTCGTAACACTCGAACATTTTCTATCACATGAAGCTCGGAATAAAATCGATTCCAAAGATCGACAATTCTTTGGGGTGGTTTGTCATCCCAGCCAACATGAGCAGTCCAAAGTTCCTTAATTAATACCTTTGCGTATAGTATAACAGGTGCCAATAACCCAAGCGGATCGAATATTCGCGCGACTGTGGATAATATATTGCGTTTTGAGCAAGTGACATTCTCAATATTTACAGTAAAACAAAAGTAATCCGTACGCGGGTGCCATTGCAAACCTAATATTTTAGGCACACTGTCATCAAAAGTAATTGATTTTCTAAACAAAAGATTCGGGTATTTCTTGCATTAACTCGGGCGCATTAGTGCACCACTTTGCAATTTCAAACCCCCCGGCCCTAAACAACTGTAATAATTCGGTATATAATTGCTTACCTTCTGATAACGAGGCAACACTGTGGACAAAATCGTCCATGTAAATGAATTTTAAAATTGCGTTAGAGGCTAACGGAAATGATTCACGATCATCTAACGCGAGTTGTTGTACGGTGCGTATTGCCAGATATGGGGAGGACGTACTGCCAAAATTAATCTTTTAAATTGATAAATAGCAATAGGTTCTTTTGGGGAAAACCTCCACAATAGCAACTGATATTTTCTGTGCTCCGGTTTTACTAGAACTTGCAAAAACATCTTCTTTAAATCGCCTGTCATTGCAATTTCAAATATACGGAAATTCAACAACAGGAATAATAAATCAGTCTGCAATTTCGGACCTGTGTGCAATAAATCATTTAATAATTTCCCACTAGTAGTCTTTGAACTACAATCCCAAACTACTCGCAAAGGAGTACTTTTGCTTTGCGGTTTGAGAACACCGTGATGCGGAATGAAATAACAGGGATTGGGTAGGTGAGGATTTACAAATAATGCCATATAATTGTTTTTAATATACTCTTGCATTACTTGCGTATAAACACTCTTAAATTCAGAAAATTTATTAAATTTGCGTTCTAATGCCAAAAATCTATTGACTGCGGTTTCGTAAGAACGTCCTAATAATATAGGATCCTGTTTAAAAGGCAAACCTACTGTATAGCGCCCTGATCCGTCACGTTGAACGGTTGATGCAAAATGTTTCTCACATTCTGCGTCCTCACTACTAATTACATTAGCGTGCGGAACTTCTTCTAATTCAAAAAACCTTTTAACAGTTGTATCTGTTGATTCAGACGCAAAAGCACAAAAGGTTTGTGAAGAAATCGAGGACATTGCTACAGGTGCGGCTCCAACTACTAAGTATCCTAAAGAACTTTGAATCGCGGTTAAGCTATTTTCTGAATTCACTATTTTCCCGGTACCAATAACCATTGCAAAAATCTCGGCACCTAATATTCCTTCTATTTCAGAGGGTGTACAAAAAGCTGGGTCCGCGAGAGGTAATTGGTATAAATAATTAAGCGAGTTTGCGTCTAATAATGTTGCAGGTAACTGATCAGTAATTTTATCAATTACGTATGCATTAAATGTTAGAGTAAAATTTGCATTAATTTTTGAACTAATTGTGAGTTTAACTTGCGATTTGATTGGATGCACCCCGGCACCAATACCGGTTACCGAAGAATATACCTTGTACATAGACAACCCCAATTTTTGTACAACATTTTGTAGTTATAAAATTTGACATACTAGCCGAATCCACTAGTACTCTTATTTCTACGTCCCATATAGGTGTGTCCACCTTAATCAATGCGGTAGGAAGTACTGCTACTTTATTTGTGATAGATTTAGAGTGTTGTTCTGATTGCGAAATTGAACAAAATGTGTTAGTGTTCGGTTCTGGAACACTAATAACGGTCGGCGATAGACTTGAAGTACTTGTTTCTGGATTTTTAATACATACTGGCGTTAACTTAGGCCAATGTAACAAAGTGTTGTGACGCTTATAACAAACACCACAGCACTTTTGCGACTTACAAGATTTAATGCGATGAACAGAACTTAAGCAATTGACGCATAACCTTTTTTCCCTTGCAAATTTATATCTGACATTTGGCGACATCTCTAGGAAGATATCGCACTTGTAAATAGGATGGGAATTCTTTTAACAAACAATACATGATATAATAGTACTATTAGCCACGAAAGACTGCGAAACTTTCCTAAATTGCGTATCAAGGTTGTTTATTTTATTAACACGTGTATCTGAACGACACAAAATTTTGCTTTGCTCTTTAACAAAAGTGAGCACTTCTGTATATGTAGGTGCGGTTGAATCTTTACGATTTATTTCAAATGATTTAATTGTTTCGTTATCTAATTTAGAAAGTGCTAAATAAGACAACATAAAATCCGCTAGATCTGGCAAGTTCAAACTTTTCAATGCGCTTACCGCTGTATCAAACTTCTCAAAGAATGCGTTTAAGTGATCACCTGATTCGGAACGGCTTGTTTAATTCTAGCATTGTTTGTATATAATGGTTTGCGATTAAACGTTTATCCTCGTATTTTTCAATAAGAGTTTTCCAAATTAGTTCATAATTTTCCGCAACAGGTGGCACGGTAGAACAAATTGTTAAAGCTTTTCCAGACAACCGACCTAACAAATAATGTAATTTACTAATTGGATCTAAATCCGCGTTTCCATGAATTAAACGTTTGAATGTGTGAAAGAATATAGGCCATTCCGCTATTTGACCTCCGAAAAATGGTAACTCCAACTTCGGCAATCTTACTACGGTGCTTTTAACCGGTTCGGTAACCAAAGTGGTTTGCTTTTTTGAGGAAGCTGCTTGGCGGCTAGCATGCAGTATCCGCACAGTTCATCAAATGAGTCCAGAACATTAAAATCTGGCGTGAATGTTTTATCGATTTCTATCGAAATTGCGTTAAATCTATCGATTATACTATAAAACTCGGTTTTCGTTTCTTGAAAGGTTTCAAACCGTGCGCGAAACTCTTTGATGGCGGTTCTGTTTTGAAGATCTTTACTACAATCGTATAACCTTTGTATGCGCCTAAATAAGGTTTCCTTTTTTGCTATCAATATTTTCAGAGTTTCTTCTTTAGACGGCATTGCGAAATGACGTATAAACTAAATACTTTAATATAAATTTTAAACTAGGAATAATGCGTTTAAAATTATATAAATGCGTTAACAAATTATTGCAAAATTTAACTCACAAATTGTAAACAATCTTTTGTATGAGATTTTTGAAAATTTATAAAATTGTGAACCTACTGTAAATAAACTTATCAACGCGCTTAGATATGTCAACCACTTTCCATAAGTCGCGATAACAAACTCGTATGGACCAGATGTCTCTGAATTTTAGCAAATGTGCTACATTAAATGCGTGAATGCAATATTCAAACTATAAATACCTTCGATAGCAGGACCATATGCGTAACAACAACAATTAATATGATATAATGCGTAACAGAGACTTACCAATCGCTGTAGATTATCACTTCATTCAACACGCAATAATATGGAATAGAGGAAAACAGGAGTGATATTTAGAAATTGGAGTATTATACTATTACGTACGGTCACTAGTTATAACCACTGGTGAGTTTTTGCTATATAATCAAACATGTGATTGACACATTTCAACACATACCAAAAATTAATCACGTCGGTACAATTAGTAAGGTTCAACTGTCTTATAATTTTGAAAATGAATGAATTTTAGATAAGAACCAGTTCTATGTTGTACAATATAGACTGGATTTACCATCATTTATTTAATAACAAATTAAATTACAATTGGCGCGAACAAGTGCTATGACAAGTAATAAAAATCTGTAATTTTTCAGCCACATGGTACTGAATTATACGATCAGAAAAATGAATTAATTTTGTATTCAAGTGTCAAAAATAAACTTTTCCCTATAAAATGTGAGGTAATATCTGAAAACAACATAATTTCAGCTAATTACGCAGCAAAAAATATGTCTGTCAAAAGCGTTTACATAGAGTGCTTGGTCATATAAATTTTAATGATTTATAAATAATGTGTCGTCAAAATTAATTAAATGATTTGTCAAAATCTTTGGATAACAATTTTGTGCATTGTGAAATTTGCTTAGAAAATAAAATGTCAAATTTAAAATATGAAAACAATCGAAGATGTGCTGACTACTGTGGTCAAATAATTCATACAGATGTAAAGTTTATGGATGAGGAAGGTTTTAATTTTGAAAAATATTTTGTTAGTTTTATCGATGATTACTCGAGAGTTGCAAGAGTATTCTGTATTAAAAACAAGTCTAACGTATTTGATAGCTTTATGGAATATTTCAATGTTCTTAAAAATTGTGCACTAGGTCCATTATTAGAATTGAGGTGTGATAATGGAAAGGAGTATCTGAATCAAAATTATTATGATGTGGCAAAAAGGAAAGGTTTTCAAATTGTGCCATGCGTGCCATATAATCATGAATTAAATGCAGTTGTCGAACGACTTAACAGAATCATTATGAACCGTGTACGGTGCTTAAGAAAGAAAGCTAACCTAGAAAGAAAATACTAGCCAGAAATTGTTTTAGCTGCCTGTTTTACAGGAAACAGATTAAAAATAGTTAGACTTTTGAAAAAGACACCGTATGAAATATATTTTGGTCGTAAACCGAGTGTGAAGAATTTGCACATGTATGGAAGTGATGTTTTTGTTAGAACACCTGAAAAAAAAACTACATCAGATGATAAGTCAATAAAAGAAAAATTAGTAGGGTATTTTGATCAAGGTTATAGGACCTTGGTCAATGGTATAGTGCAATTGGCAAGAAATGTGACGTTTGTTGAATCAGGCACTGAATGTATTCGTTTGAATGATGAGAATAGCGAGAATGAATCAGGGAAAGAAGAGAAAATGGAAGAGGTCAAAATTAGATCAGAAAAAAAAGGCTACCAGTGCGTTATAACGACTATGCTTTATATTCTAATTATGCAAATTCGACTGAGCCCAAAACGTATAATGAAGCAATAGACTCTGAGGAGAAAGAGGAATAGCGAAAAGCAATGTTAAAAGAATTTAGTTCTTTGAAGGATTTAGAAACTTGGGAGCTAGCTGACAGACGTGTAGACACAAAGGTGCTAAATGTGAAATGGGTGTATAAAATAAAATCCTATGGTATGTATAAAGCTAGACTTGTCGTTAAAGTATTCGAACAGAATGAATTGGTGAATGATGTGTACGCACCCGTAGCTAGGTTATCAACTGTACGTACATTATTAAGTGTTTGTGTAGAACGTGGCTATGACATTCATCAGATGGATGTACAAATTGCATTCCTACATAGTCAAGTGAAATCTGCTATATTTGTTGAACAGCCAGAAGAGTGTGAAATTGCAGCAGGAAGGGTTTATAAATTTAAAAAATCACTATATGGACTGAAAGAATCTCCGAGGAACTGGTATGAATATTTTAGTAAGTTTATTATTAGTTTTGGATTTACATGTAGTCAACATGGTCTTTGTCTGTATTTTAATATAAAGATGGATCTCTTTTGTATTATTTTTGTAGATGAGATCTTTATCTGTGAAAGTAACATACGTTCTATAGAACTGATCAAAAGAAATTTTACAAATCATTTTAAGATGACCGATTTTGTGAATGTAAAATCATGTCTTGGTATTGATATTAATTATGATAAAAATAACCAACAAATGACTTTAAGTCAAATGAAATTTATTGAAGGTTTACAGTAAAATATGGTATTTTATATAGTAACATAAAATACACTCCGATGAAAACAAATTTGAAATTAGAAGATGGGGAACTCAATGACAGTTTAAAATATAAAAATTTAATTGGTGCTTTATTATATGTTTCACAAAGTACTAGACAAGATGTTGCCTTCTCGGTAAATTATTTAAGCGGTTTTCAAAATTGTTGCAATGAGATACATTTTAGACATGCTTTGCGAATTTTAATTTATTTGTATCACACACGTCATGTGTCACACAATTATGGTAAAAATACTGATAACAATATAATTAATTGTTATGTTGATGCCGACTGGGCTGGAGACGTGAATGATAGTATATCAACTACTGGTTTCCTTGTTAAGGTATTTGGAAATGTTGTAAGTTGGAAATCAATTAAACAGAAAACTGTTTCACGTTCTTCAACTTATGCGGAATATGTAGCTCTGGCGGACGCTGTACACTGAGAAAAGTGATTTGGTTGAGACAACTAACTCTGTTGTTGATCAAGTATTTTTTAGTCGTTCTAAACGAAACTATATTCACTGAACCGCTTGTAGATGGTTAAACTAACATCAAAAATAAGTTGACTTAAATTTGTTTGTTTGAATGCATAATAACAGTTGGTTAATAAAAGAATGCAAAAGTGAATTTCATTGAACATCAGTCGTATTTAATACAAACTAATATTGCCAACAAATTTCATATTTTAGTCCAATACTACTTTGATGTTGAAAAAAATTCATTTTTGTTAAATGAATGCTGGAATAAGTCTCAAATGAATACGTTTGTAACAAATTTAACATTGAAACAAACGTACTATAGCTTGTTGATTTAAATAAACTAGGATAGCGAAATCAAACGTCGAGGTTATTTATTGAACGCAATCGTATTTAGTAAGTCTCCGATGCTGCGTATTGAATGTACGGCGCGCGCCCATTATATCCTTAATATACTGCTACCCTTCAACTGCGACACGTCAACATGGCGTCAAGCGTTACTTCGCATTGTTTATTGTGTTAGTTTCCAAAAGTATTTCAACCAACTATAAAAATACATGGAAGATAAATTTGGTATGCTGTACTATGTTTAAACAAAATCTTTTCGTCTAAAAACACGTAAGTACCTTCTTATAAATTGGTCTCGTTGCCCATAACTAAATGCCGTTGTTTTTAGCATTCAACTATATAAGCGAACGTCTAACTTCAAAGACCCATGGCAACCTCAAAGAATAAACAAACTTTCAATAATCAGTATCAGTTTTATAAAGTTGAGTGGAAGCTAAACTGAAAATTATGCACGATGAACTAGAGTGAATGTAACATTCAAGGTGATTTGATTCAATATCCAACTTGATAATGTGACTGAATGAAGTTATTTTAAATCAAAAATTTTTTTAAATCTGTTAGGGATGAACAAATTCATTTGTTGATCGCCATGTTGAATTAAAAAAATGATTAAAATAAGTTTATGAACTCGGAATCAATCAAGCTAGATATTGAATCAAACTACCTTGGATGTTTAAACTAATTCTATTTCTAAACAATATAGAACGCAACGAAATGATTGATTTGACAGCTAAATGTTTCAATTGAACACAATTAAAGTTTGATTAAACCAAAAATGTTATTTCTTCAACCCTTATTAGCCACTTAGCTTAATAATTATTAACTTTGCTCAACATATGGGTTAGTTAAACCAATGACGCTTTTTGGTTAGTGAAAAAATTTGAATAGTTTGTTTTAATGTTGCAAACCCTTTCAAGTACTAAACTCGTGTATTTGCTTCAATGATTTTTATATGTAAGTGGGATATTCAAC
>JARFIW010000797.1:0-14565 GCA_036346225.1 Platerodrilus igneus | reverse complement strand
ACTATCAAATTTTCGTTTGCTACCCTTGTTCCGCCAACCCTTAGTTTCTATCTCGGTTTCCCCACTGCTACTTGAACCAATATCCGTTAGCGTTTCTAAGCATACTGGTGTAACATATATATTCTGTTAAGAATCAGTAATGTCGGGTTGCATTCTTGCATCGTCTGAATTTATTTGCATGTTACCCTAAAAATTTAAAGATTCAAAAATCTGAAGTTATTCGTATTATGAAGTGATTTGAGTGAAAAAAATACTTCTACTGTAGGTATGCTATAAAGATATCAGTATTCAAATCTGAATCATTGACTGAAATCTGAAAGATTTCTAAAAGCCTGACAGTTTCTGGATCAAGGTCTCATGGTTCTGGCGAGAGATAAGATAAATTATTTTTTTCTCGGATTTCAATAATGCTTTATTTTTTGTCCACTTCAATGTTTGAATCAACTTGCCTTCCCATACGCATACAGATTTCGAGAAATTAGTGATGTGTTTTGCACATCTGAAGAATATATTTTGACCTTTTCTGTGAAGTTAAGTTTTAGTTTTAATTTCTTACTTTTGATTTGTCCATTTATATTTTTAGCATTGTATTCTTCAACAATTTGTCTAGTATGCTTTGAAATTATTATTCATTCTTTTATGCAAAAAAAACTATACCAACATAACAAACACTGTTTCCATTTTATGTTCATTAAAATACTGCAAGAAGGAATCATGTCATTTGGTTCCTTCTTCTAAAACAAAGGTTTTTCACTTTCCTGTTTACATAATGGTTCCTCATGCTTATAAAAGTAGTTATACTTGATATTTTATATCTTTTTTGCTCAATATAATATATAAATATATATATAGTTCAGCATTCATGCACCAAACTCAATTTTGTTAATTTTTTTAGTTGGTTTCTTTTTGAATAACTACGACCAATTGAACGACTGCTACGAGGTCTTTTCATGTGTTTGGCTCCCTCAATAGTTCCCTATTTTTTAGCACCTAGTTGGTACCTTGCAAATATTGTAACATTTTTTATATCCACTTTGCTTTAAGATTATTGACCAATACGTTTCAAAAAATGTGACTATTTTGGGTTGCTGAGGAATTGTGTACCTCTCCATACTTGGATTCTTAGACTTTAATCTGCAAAATAAAATAGAAACAAAGAATATTACCGTCAAATGTCAGTTAAGAGCAACAGGTAGTACCAGCCGTGGTTCAGCAGAGAGTGTCATATTGCATAAATTATAATACAATGATAATTTAACCAACTACAAAGAACTTTCCTTTTTTTAATAGGCGTAATCTAAGGTAGGCGTAGTGTCCTTGTTTCTCGGTAGACCTGTGCTTCTGTCTAAATATACACCAGGTTCTTTGTTAGGTTTGGCCCCTCTTTTTTTTCAGACTGTTGATGGTGAAGTTGGTTTTGAAAGCTACAATATTAGGAAACCCAAAAGATATTAAGGTAAAATGGAAAGATGAATTCACAAATAAACTTCACTGTATACTTCAACACGCTCTAAAAATGTACATGTCCATAAGGTAAGGTAGTTCGAGATAGAGTTTTTCAAAATGTGAGCTTTCGCATGAAACTTGATATTGTTTTAACCTACCATTGAACGTTTTCATTGGTTAGAACAATAACTACACATTCCTTTGGACAGGAGAAAGTGCCTTTGAAGAGACTTATTCTGCAGAACACATACAATGAACTATAGGTTCTTGATCTATAATACACGAGAACTTAGAAACGCAATTTTATGCATAATAACCTAATTCATACTACACAAATAATGATGGGAAATAAAGTTTTTCCCCATCTGGATTAAAAAAATCCCTAAACCTAATATTAAAATAAAACTTTGTTGAGCCAATAAGACTGTATTAAGAACTAAAAAGTAATGATGAATGTAAATAATGAATAACTACAGTAGCTCAATTTTATAATTTTCAATGTTGCTCATTACATAATTTTGTTAACAGATACTGCCAGTACCTGCTCCAGTGCATACACGAATACCTGAGCAATATATGGGAGGTGTATTCACTATCTTAGAGTTTGTAAACACGTTTTCAGAATTTCTGTCTATTAACAATTTTTTTCCTGGCGGTTTAACATTAGAAATAATGGAAAGAGGTGTAATTGAAAAAGAAGTGGCTGGACCATTAATGGATCTAATACAGATGCTTGTATCTAGTATATTGAATTTACAATTAGATGAAGCATCTCGGTATAATACAAAACTGGATATCAACTCTGGCAAGTTTCTGAATATTTCATTTTAATCGAGAGTTTATTTTTTCTTTTAGGTATAAAAGGACGAGATTATAATGGTAAAATTAGTTTAACTGAAGCTTCTCATTTTGCTACACTGGCTTCAAATTGGAGTTCCACATATCAAGGCATTCCTTTAACCAATCTTCCACTTTATACTTTAACTACATCCGAGATCTTAAGATTGCATTTGTTGTCTTCTGGTGCTCGTATAAATGATACTGGAGCAAGATGGAGATACCAATATAGGGGAGGATACACTAGTGAGGACGATCCTGGACTTTATTTTTGTTTGAAGTATCCACATATTCTCAAAGCATTGGCTTCACATTGTGTAACTGAATTACCAACTGCAGATATCTTAAGAATTATTGATTGCTTGATGTCTCAGTTATTAACCTATGCTGATGTTAGAGATTTAATTGAAGATCAACAGAAAAAATCTAGACAAGCCAAACTTGATTACAAGGCAACTCAAATAGCTGAGCGAAGACAAGACCAAGAATGCACTACAGCCAAATTAAAAGTTAAAAAACAATGTAAAAAAAATAATGTCGATCCTACAGAGCAACTAGATAGGCTTGCTAAAGAAGCTGAGAAAAGAAAAATGGAACTTGAGAGGAGACTGATCAACTCGATGCAGCTTTCAAACAAGCATCAAACATACTTAGGACAAGATCGTGCATTTCGAAAGTAGGTATATCTAATTTATAATTTTTCTAGTTTCTGTATGCCAGAGAATGTGTGTGTGTGTGTGTGTGTGTGTGTGTGTGTGTGTGTGTGTGTGTGTGTGTGTGTGTGTGTGTGTGTGTGTGTGTGTGTGTGTGTGTGTGCGTGTGCGATTTATACATCAATTTGGCAGTGGTAACTTTTATCATATAGAAGCAGCGCCAAGTGTTGTAATTTTTCATAATCTGAACTAATGAAAACCTGTTTTGGTATTTTTGCTCGATATTAGTCAAAGGACAGTATTGATGATTTTGAAATTTTCCAATATTAACTTATTTGAGAAGCTTTATATTGGTAAAAATTAAACCAATAGATCAATTTTATTAAATTTTTTGTGCAAAGTATTATTTCAGATTCTTTTGGACAATGTCATTCACCTTTTTTTAATTTTAGTTTATTTATTCTAGCAATTTTAAAAAGGTATTTACTTTCACAATAGGAGATAGGATACAAATCGAAAACCAAATGTTGCTTTGGTTTAGAACTAAGGTATTTTAGCGATACCAAACTGAAGATGCGGTGATTGCAATTAATATTAACAGTTTGTATTAAAATAACAAATTACATGAAGAATGAAAATGACAGTTCATATGACACGCTATTACAGAAGCTTCAATTGAGTGCATGGTAGTTCAAAAATCTTGGTAATTGGTTTTATTTTATCTAGACTTCATTTTTTTAGTTTTTCTAATTTTTAAACTGCAGAACTTGTGTACCGTGACCATATGGGCTCCATTATAATTTGGTTTTGACTGAACAAGGTGTGTTTGAAAGTAAACAGGACTTATTTAACATGAGAAGAGATATATTCTTTTGACAAATCTCTTTATTTTATTTAAAAGAGTTTTCTTGGGACTATACAGTGATTTGCACGGTCATGAAGCATGCTGAACAAGTGTTTTTAGGTTGTTCTGTAGAGATGTTCTTGAGAATATTGGTGCAATCCTTTTGGATAGTTTCCATGTCATAATAATGCTTTCCTTTTATTGGAAGATGGCTTTTTTAATAGGTAAAAATCACACAATTTTAAATCAGGCGAATATGGTGATTGATTGATAGTTAAAATGTGGTGGCAAATACGGTGAGTGATTGATAGTTAAAATGTCGTGAAAAAGTACATCGCAAGGGTTAATTGATGAGATGGTGCATTATAATGCAACAACGAACTTTCTTCTTCATGATATTGTGGCCAAATGGGATGAATATGCCATACCAAACGCTTTAAAAGACCAAGATAAAATGCAGCCTTAACCAAGTGGGAGGTGGAACAAATTTATGAATTATTCTCTTTAAATTGTAGAAGCAAATCAGCATTGTCTTCACTTTTGACTTCCTCAAACGGGGGTTTTTTAATTAGGTTTGCCTAAGTGCCTCCATTATGCATTTCGGCGCTTGGTTTCTGGATTGTATTGAAAGCACCACGTTTCATCACCAGTCACAATGTTGTACCAAGATAGCTGATATGGAATATAAACACCCTTTTTTGTCTTGACAGATAAAATGTTTTTAGTGCCATCTTAACTTCACTGCACACTTAAAAGGCATACAAGTGATTGTTGGGACCGTAAGCTTTCGACTTCCAATAAGAGACAGACCCAGTGTGTGATGTGTGGAATTCAACTCATCCATGACATATGATAGTCTAATGCTCAAAAATTACATCAACCTCCACGCAAAGTCGCTTCCAACACTACATATTAATACGAGAGGTGCTCGATATATATCGGGAATAAGTAACAAAAACAAAAAAGTGTTTCGAGCGCAGACATCCTATTATCCTATTTTGTCGAAATGAAGTGTAATAATTTGTATTAGTAAACAACTAACGTGTACCTGTTTTCAAGTTAAAGTCTCTACCCTAAATGAAAATATTAGAAAAATATATATTTTTCAATATCACTTCATCGCCATTTAATGAAACCGGGTGGGTTTACTTTTCTTGATAACTCGTCAATTCTATAAATTTCTCAACTTACAGTAGTTTATTCTGAAACACCCTGTATAAGATTGAACAGTTATTTTAGTTTTATATGTTAATTTTATTGATCCAACATTCTAGGGTGAACCTGGTGGTTCTTCTGCTTTATATCATTAAACGTCGTAGTTTCTTATCATTAATTAATTTCCTAAAGTAACATACCCAATTAACAGTTTTAATTTACTAATCACTCAGATTATATTATATTATATTTATCTTTTGGTTAAAACCTTTGCACTGAAAACATTTGACAATATCAACTGCATGGTAGACAGCACATTTATCGTATCCTACATCCCTTTTTCCATCATCCTTCTGTATACCTTTCCAACCATGTTCACATATTTAAAATAATTTTTCCAATTTTGGACTTCCCAATATGTAAGATGTTAAAATAGGAATTGTCTGCAAAGTACTTCATATTTTGTTTATGTATCATTTTATTTATAATCTATTCCATTTCAATAATTTGTTATGTCAACAATTTTAGTTCTAGACAATTGCCTTTTAGGTTTAATAATATAATTATCTTAAAACTTTTGTGAAGCCTGTACATTGAATGATAGCTCTTGATTCACTCTTCAATATTACATTATTAACAATTTTTAATTAAGATAAACTAATTTTTGCTGGATTATAAGATTTTTAATATCTGTTACATACATGTTGTTTGGTGTTTTTTTTTTGGCTTTATGATTAGTATTGAATCGCACTTCTGTTGATTTTGCCATCTAGATTACTTGTTTTTCAACTTTTACTTCAATCCTGGAATTAAGAGCATTGATTTCCTGTTTCACATCTTCCATCATCATCAATAATTTAGGTAGTTTAGCCAATAAATTGTACATTGTTTTTACATATTAATTGCAATATTCGCTTCTGCAAGTGCGGGGCACTTGTATTGTTGGAGCATAATTTTTCATCATCACACACTTGCAGCAGTCTTAATTTTCTTATTCAAGTTTCTCACACTACACTTTTTATTTCCTGTCATTATGCTTTAGTAATCTTACAATTAAATATTTCACAAAAGTAGGTCATGTAATGTTTAAGTAGTTTGTGGCACACCCTTTATGTATATTTGTTCTACTTTATGCTTATGATCTTCAACAATAAAGTATCATGAAATATTTGTGTGGTGTGTAATTACAAGTTTGCACAAAATAGTTTTATGCAATTCCACTTTTACAATTTTTAAGACTCATATCATTCCCCATTGTCTGCTGAATATTATGTTAAAAAATAAAATTTTATTTGAATCACATAGTATTTCAATCGCCCTTAATTGTTTAACTCTGTTTAATACAACTATCACCACTTAATTTAAGTTATTAAAATCTTTTGAATACAGGCTAATATACTCTTTGAAAATCAAAGAAGCTTGAGCAAGGAAGCTGGTGATTCATGAAGTTAGTCCTCTTTGATGAGCAAAATCCTTGAGAACTTGGCGCTGTCCAAAATTTTCAGTGGACTCAATAATTGTTGTGAATGAAGTGGTGTGTGTTTTGATATAGTCTATTTACTTTAATTTTAAGCTGACGTCACAATTGAATAAAATACCACATTCCCAGTGCTAGCTTAAATTATAATATTTTTATTGAAAGATATAGGAATATTCCCATTGACAAGAAGAATTGGTGACAACACTGCACAAAACTGCCAAATCTTTATTGTGTTAAATGACAGTATCCTTCAAATGCAAATCTAGGTATTTATTTGCATATACTTGCCAACATTTCATTACTACATTTGATGTCATCCTAAAGTTAAATCGAATGGACTATAGGTGGATGGTTATTATTGCTTGATGATCATTTCGACAGTGTGTATGTTGCAACACGTACATGAGATTGGATTTGCTGACTAGAACAAAGTGGTTTTCTTATGGGGAACCTTTCTCTGTGCTGTAGTTCCATGTTGCTTCAAAGCGTGGACAGAAAATAATTTTAGAGAAACAGCATTACTTGCTGCTGCTCTTAATGCTAAATATTTAATTACACTTCGTTCTGATTACAGGATTGTAGTAGAGAAATAGTTAACTTTTCTTCATTATGCAACTGCTTATAAAGCAATTGTTTCTATTGTTTCGGACAACTATATAATTCTGGCAATAAATGTATTGGTTAGAAGTGTTGCTATGCTGTTGCTAGTAAGAAATCATATTGGTATTGTTACTAGATGTGTACATGTGTGCATATATATTACTCAAATTTAGACCAGGGTAGAAAATTAATTAACGACATCAAACAATTTTAATCACTTTGTATAAAGAAACAAATAGAAATTACGTGCAAAATTTATATTAATTAATTCAATTTTTAAGTAACGAGTATTAAACAAAGTGTACAGATAATAATTAATATTTAATTAGTATTTGCTAAGAATTAAAGGGTAGAAGTCGATGCCATTCATTATTATTTTAATTGAAGTTAATTGAACCATTAGTAATATATAATAAGCATAAAAGCCTGTGAAAATCCAAGGTTAAAATACCATGAAAACAAAGCTCGGAGAATTATATTTAAAAACATTAATTAGGAGCGCACACCTGCAAACTTTTAAATGTCAGATTCTAATAAATTCGAGCTGATAAACATGCAGCTTCTACGTATATTGGAAACGGTCGGATGCTTTAGCACAGAATACAAAACAGCGTTTATTTAAAAATCACGTCGCGAGTCCACGTGTAGTTTAGACAGCCGATAGTAAAGAATATCGATTTGTACCACTCAGACCAGGGTAGAAAGAGACGGATAAAACAGATAAAACAGAGACACAGATAATAAAAGGCCGGATTTGAGAAGCGTCACTAGCTTTACGATTGGTTGATATAAGATGCAGATATGAGAGGTGTAAACGCAACAATTTCTATATAAAATTTAATCAGTTGTTCTCTGACGTGTTTGCGAGCCGTGTGAAAATTTCTTAGATATTCAACTGGCGCGAGTGCAAATTTTGTAGAATCGCGTGCCGAGCTGTCGAAAAGGGAACATAGAATGCGAAATTCTAAAAATTGTCCGTTGAGGGACAAATCCGACGTGCAAGCGCGCCATTATATAAACCCGTGTTTATAGGAGTTTCGCTCTCTTAGATTTTCGATTTTTATTCAATACTTTAAAACAGTTTGCTCTGTATTTTTTGATGTTATACGATACTGCAAGCAGAATACGTGCTACGATACAAGTTATTATGCTTTAGTGCACTTACAGAAGATAGATAAGGTAATAAAGTCTAGTTATATTTGCGGGTATTACTGTACCAATTATCCCAATTAGCGATAAATAAATACATTGAAGTATGCAGTTTTTAGTATAGCGTGAACAAATTATGAATTTCTTTGCTATTTTGTTCGGGAGTGAGTAATCAAATGTTATTAGTAAACGTGATTGGATCTACAAACAAGATTTAGATATACATAGATGCGTTCCTGAGAAGCCCTGAAACTTTTTAAACGAATGGTGTCATAGATGAATTTTAAAAGGCGACCAGGAATCCTAGGACGTAAACATAACCCAGCTGGAATTGTGGGGTTAGCAAGGACAATGTACAATGGAGCCCCGAGTGCATTAACCTTCAGGTAAATTATGCATTTTGTTTGATCTTAGATGTTTTGGTGTGTGTTGAATATCTTTATAATTTGTTTGATAAAAAATGGACAGTGAATTTGTATAAACAACAAATTTTGAATTTTAAGGTAAAATTTTCTTGTTTAAGTAGAAAGGAGTATTTAGCAGTTTATGTTTTGATTATGATGAAAATTTGGGTCTGTCTTTGAGCTCAATTAGACTAACCTGTTTAATTAACGTAAAGGGGTGGGAGATGCTCCCTTTTATTCAGACTCCGGTCTGCAAATATTGTTAAATTAATTAGTATGCATCCTACCAGGACTTTAATTCTGGATGCATATTAAAATGATGACAAATTTAAACTTGAAATTTTATGATACTGATATTTATGCTGAAATTTAATTTTGAAATTTTAATGTATTATGAATATTGATGTAAATAGAGTTAACGTTGATGTTTGTGGTAGGAATGTGTTTGTTTTTTTATGAATGAGGATGAAAGTTTTAACTAGGTGAGCAGCTGAGGCGGAAAGAGTAAAGAGGCGATTATCAGAAGAGATTCAACAGGGCGAGAATCACAGCAAATCTTGGTGCCCAATTCGAGAGGCTCGAATATTTTTTTTTCTCTGGTGAGGCTTCTTGTAGGTTTCACAGCAATATATATATATATATATATATATATATATATATATATATATATATATATATAATTTGTTTACGTGTGTAGTGTTCTCCTAAATGTTATAGAAGTGTGAAGTTGTAGAATTCTGAATATAAATTGAAATGCACTTTTTATTCGTTTAAAACTTAATAATTACGATCTGAATATAGCCAACCAAACTCTTAGATAGTACTTCTTTACTTTACTTTTTAAATTTTTGCTAGATAGGTTCTAAACCTCTGAAACCGCCTATAAATAGTTTTAACAAAACTTTTATTTCGAATTTACATTCAGCTACGGCCTAGCCCTTATATACATAAAACATGAAACAAATAATCTCAATTGTATAATTTAATCCTAGCGCATCCAAGAGCAAGGGTTCTAATTGCGTTTGGATGTTAAATTTTGTAAACTACTAGAGCCCTTTTACATTATAAAAACATGATCTCTATAACCAAGTTCTGAAGCAACTTACAGTAAACTTCTTTACTTAGCAATGATGACTGACCTTATGTCTTTCGTGAAAAATCAAAAAGCTCTCTTTCTTTTAAAGTGTTCAACAATTTTATTTGTTATAAACCTGATACAATTAATAATACTTCAATCTCCTGATTCGTTGTAGACTTGTTCACATTCCTGTAAGTGTATGCTGGTTTTTAATTATTAGGTAATCCTGTGAAATCAAAGGGTTTGTTTTAGTGATTAATTTAAATGTTTAGTACACAGAAGTGTATTTAAATAATTAAGAATGAAATGCTGATACTATCAATACTTAAATCGATTCTGATATCTCACAAATTGTCTCCTGTTGGTCAAGTCTTGTCTCTTATGCCTGGTTACGATTTTTCTTTTTTCTTTTGAATGTTGGTTCCTAATCAAATTATGTTTGATGTTCCTTGATGACAAAACGGTACTCAACCAAATGTTATTCTTCCAATAAATAACTTCATGTCTTATTCTTGTTTATTACTGACATCAATATTTTATTTCCGTGGATGCTCTGTGGTCATCATAGCTGTTTTATGCCTTTGTGCAAACTCTATTAGCTTTAAAACTTTAATTTTCTTTCATACACAAATAAATTCGAGGAACTTATTAGAAAATAACGTCCGTCGCCAAGCTACCAATACGTTCTACAAAATATTTTCATAGATTCCAAACACAGAAACTATATCTAAATACACAACCTATTCACATACTACATACAAAATTTAATTACTTGGTCAACTTGTATAGTTCATTCAAATTTCCCTAGATGCTAAATTATAATACATTTTCTTTTTTATTAGTAATAGAACCAGTCTTTAAATAAAACAGTTATACATTATACATGCTACACTTATTTCCAAATACTTCAACTACCAGGACAGGTTTCTTTCTTTAAGAAAAACAGTGCCTAAATAGCAAAATTGTCAAATCCTTTATTAGAAAGAAGTGCTTTATAATTAATTGTAATGTATTTTAATATTATACCCAACAGCCATGTATTGCTTTTATAAACATTGAAACTGCCACAATACACTACAATATATATATATATATATATATATATATATATATATAAAACTTTTTTAAACTATTGAGCATAAGTTATTTAGACTAATGATGCTAATATTTTTGGGATGATGTCGCTCATAAATTAAAACAGCATACAACGTTAAATCATTTGTAATTAATCGAACGTTTCGGTGAAGAAATTCTCACCTTAATCATCGAACTACAATAAAAAATTATTAACAGTCAGCAATAGCATATAACAGGCAAATACTTACAATTCCTTGACAAAATTCAATTTATTTAGCTAACTACAGTTATTTATTTTTTTAACAAATATTCCGCCTTGACATTTTCTGGTATTCTTTCATATCACATTAGTATTTTTGTTTATCCCTACATTCATTACGATTTGGTATTTACTTCCTTTAACATCAATTCTCACCTTAATCATCGAACTACAAGAAAAAATTATTAACAGTCAGATATAGCATGTAACAGGCAAATACTTACAATTACTTGACAAAAGTTATAATAAAGCTTTTAACATGAGTTAAATACTATTTAAAATTAAAACTAAAAAACATGGTTGGAATATATACTTGAAGTAATGTCACATTTCAACTGATTGACAGATGGAAGAAATAATAGAGTGATTGTATATATAAATGTGAAACAACCAACGTTTTATGGTATAAACATTGATGTTAAGGGAAGTAATTCAAATATCAATTCGTAATGAATGTAGGGATAAACAAAAATGCTAATGTGATATGAAAGAATACCAAATAATGTTAAGGCGGAATATTTGTTAAAAAAATAAATAACTGTAGTTAGCTAAATAAATTGAACATTATGATCTGACTATTGATAGAATCCTTGAAAATTGAATGATATGACAATACAAATATATAAGAGGAAGGAGATAAGAGTATAATCAAAGCCAGTACAAGACACTTTCACTATATGAAATAGCATGACAGTACAATGTCAACCAAATATGAAAATTGATAGGTGAAAGCATTGATTTAAAGACAATAAAAATTGAAGTAGATAATCGTGAATAGAATTTGGATTTTAGAAAAATGCAGAATAATTATTTGGTTTTGTAGTTAGAAGTATATAAATATGAATAAACAGCATACAAATTATTGATATCTTCTTTCTGGTTTATTGGTTTATTCTGTTGATTAATATGAAATGATTCCAAGAAGAGTCTTTTTTTGTAGTTGTATTCAGTGTCTATAATCTCTAAATCATTTTAGTTGACTTTATGACGTGTGCTATAAATGTGTATAGAGAGAGCATAAGATGTCTTTCTTAATTTTGCATCTCTGTTATGTTGTGTAAGACGACTGCAGGGCCATTGTTTTATTTAACCTACATACGAGACTTTACAGCTACAATTAACCTTATATATTAAGTTGCTACGCAGAGTTTTGTTAGTTTTTCTTTTAGTTGGGTAAACAAGCTTTCAACTGACTTTCCTTTAGTATTGACAATAACAATCTGAGGATGTTTTAAAGTTTTTATTAATAATGGTGAAAGGCCTGTTATATACTGTAGTTTTTTATAGATAAAATCTGCTGGTCTATTATGTATGGGTGTTGTGAGTATATTGGAAAATAACAATTAGGATATAAGTGGTCTTGGAAAAGCATTGTTGATTAAGATATTTTCTAGTTCCTGTAAATTTTTATCAATGAAACATGGTTCACAAATAGAAACAATGCGTTTTTTAAGATCCAATATTGTATTGATTTTTTGATGCATGATATGGTTGATGTGGTAATTTTAACTATCTCCCTGAATTGGTTGGTTTTCTGTAAAAATTAAAATTTATCTGGTTATTGTTATTGTGAATAACAAGAATATCTAAAAATGGAATTGTTTTGTTTGATTCTAATTCAGAAGTGAAATTTAGATGGTCATTATAATTATTAAAATGTTGAAGAGTGGTCTGTAAATGTTGTTCAGGAAGTGAACAAAGAATGCTATCAACATATTTAATGAGAAAAACCATCTGAAAAGGAAGGTTAGGTAAGATTACTTCTAGAAGATTATCCATAACTAACTGTGCAATAACAGGAGAAAACCGTGATCCCATAGGGGTACCAAAAATTTTTAAATAAAATTTGGATTAAAAAATGAAATAAGTATTATTGAAGATGAGATTAATTGATGTAATAAATAAGTCGAGTGATAAATCACAGTTAAGTGATATGGTTTCCCACTTGTCTGTTATGATATTAATAACCAAAGCGAGTGGAAAGTTAGTAAACAGAGAGTTAACATCAAGAGAAATAAGGACGTGATCAAAAGGTAACTGGAAATTATGGAACTGATTGGCAAAATTAAAGGTATCTAATATATTATGGCCTGTAATTGAGAATGACTTTTGTAAAATGTTTGAGATAAAAGTAGAAAGAGCATATATAGATGTATTGATTGAAGAAATAATTGGTCTTAGAGGTGTATTTGGTTTATGGATTTTTGGAAGACCATAATATTGGCCTGGAACGGACTTATTTTTAACCAATGTTGATTTTTGTTCAGCTGTGATCATGCCTTTTTTAAGTAACAATTTAATGTGATTATTGACTGTATTCTGAATCGTGAACGTGGGATCTCTTTGTAGTTTTTTGTATGTCAAAGCATCATCTAGTAAGTGATTGGATTTATCTATATATGATGTTTTATCTAGTATAACAGTAACTGAACCTTTATTTGCTTTAGTGATATAAATATTAGAATTATTCTTTAGGAACTTTTTTACCTTATAAAAAATTACGTTATCAAAATTATATCTATTAATAGGATTATGAATAAAATTTGTTATTATATTTGCGACTTGGCATCTTTTGTTAGCTGTTTTTTGTGGAGTTATATCAGTTGAGTCAAGAATTGAATCCAACATAGGCTAATAAATGTCCAATGTTAATATCTGCTACACTAGAATTAACAATCACTTTGGGGCCTAATGATATGAAGTTCTTTATATCATTTGGAATGTGAATATTACTTAGGTTAAAAATCCATTTAATATTATCTATAAATAGTTGTTTACATTGCATTTGCTTCGACTTCCAATTATTAACTTTCTTACATAATAATTTCTTAATATGTATAAATTGTTTGTTGTAGAAAAGGTATTGTCTATTATTGTAGTTAGTATAAATATGTAGGGGCAGGGAAAGCTTGACAGTTTCTTTAATTTGAGAAAGTCGATAATGCCAAAATTTTATTTCTGCATAAGTGTTCTTAATTTCTATATTTAGTAGAGACCTTTCTAACTTGTATTGTAGATTGTTGACTTGTCTGTTAGTCTTTTGGTTATGAGTACCTATAAGTCGTGACATAAAAGTTAGTAGAATCCAGAATGTGTTTAGGTATTAAATTTTCTCTATGGCATCTTTCTAGGAACGTCTTCCTGTTGTTGAAATGAGCTAACTTTTTTGTGATATTTGCCCAATTTTTAAGATTACTGACCATAACTTCTCCATGTTCTCTATGCATATCTTGATAAAATTCTATATTTATTGTATAAAAGAAATTTTTTTAAACTATTGAGCGTAAGTTATTTAGAATAATGATGTTAATATTTTTGGGATGATGTCGCTCATAAATTAAAACAGCATACAACGTTAAATCATTTGTAATTAATCGTACGTTTTGGTGAAGGAATTCTCACCTTAATCATCAAACTACAAGAAAAAATTATTAACAGTCAGATATAGCATGCAACAGGCAAATACTTACAATTACTTAACAAAAGTTATAATAAAGCTTTTAACATGAGTTAAATACAATTTAAAATTAAAACTAAAAAACATGGTTGGAATATATACTTGAAGTAATGTCACATTTCTATT